>VWZN01000073.1:2511-76950 GCA_013396955.1 Regulus satrapa
AAAGATTTCTTTTGCTTTACAGTAATTAATATTTTGGAGAGTCAGAAAAAGGAGAAACATAGATATTATAATCCAATTTTTCTTTCATCTAGTTTGCTTTTGTAAACATCGAAAAAATCATTACTGATAAACAGATGTGTATTCTGAAAAATTTTCTTTGTAATTGATTAGTCTTTCTTCAAAGAGCAATCCAGGTAGAAATTCTATTCAGGAAATATAAATAGTTTCTGAAAGCTAATAACTAATACACAGCTGAAAGTTCACTATTAACATGTAGCCACAAAATCCCATTGTCTACCATTTGTAAAATCAGATATTTAGGGCATTTGTGCTGTTTGATTTTGACTTGAAATTGCAGCTGTTGGACCTTTGAAGGAAATGACAATATTCATATGCTTTAAGATAATCCAAGAGACAGTTATGGGCTAAATAGCAAAACTGGAAGTATTTTGAAGTTTTAGGTTTGGTTTTTTCAATCACTGAAAAATAGGAAATAAAATCTGTTGAATTTTGTGGACACATATGGAGTTGTGGATTTTGTGGATACGTGTGGATCTTGGCAATCTGAGAAGTATTCTCTGCCATGAATGTCAAATCCTAGCTTCACTCCCAAGGGTTCTACACCTAAGCTTTTTTTCACACGTCACACAACTTGAGAGGCACCTGCAGCATTTCTGTTAGCCCTCTGTAACTTAACTACTTAAATAATGAAATTGAAATTCATTGGTCACAGATACAATTAAAATTGAAACACTCTGTAATAATTATTACAACATCAGAATTTCATTCATCAACAATGGCATATGAAAGGGACATTTTTGCACTGTTTTATGTTACAGTCCTTCCATGCCGCTTAATGGACAAGACTTTATATCATGGAGATACAATGTGCTGAATCACAAGTCTGCTGACTAGTTTGAGCCAGTCTATAGAAAAACAAACAATTAAAAATGGATTAGCAATTACCATATTGATGATTATATGTAGGATATATTTTCAGAATGCTTCCTAAAAGCCAGAATTTCACATTTGAAACGTTTCTTACCTTTAGAGTCTCTTCCATTACTTGACGGAAGTTAAGTCTAATGGTGTGGTGAAAATCCCTGAAGTGAAAGGTGATGAGGCCTGGAAGGTTTACTTTGATGATGCTGCACAAGAAATTGTGGATGAATTTGCAATGCGCTACGGAATTGAATATATTTATCAAGCTATGACGTAAGTATTGTCATGGCTGGCTTTTGGCTTTGCTGTCAACAATATGTTTGAAGGAATTAACGAATTTCAAGCTATTTCATTCACTATTTCTCTTCCATTCCTGACTTAAAATTCTTATCATTTTTGTCCATCTGATTCTCATTGAAGTGCTTCTCATCTGCAGTGGCTTTAAGATATAAGCATTTTATAAGCTGTTACTGGTATTACTGCTAATGCATTCCTTAATCCTTATGATACTGATATATGGCACAGTTCAGAAACATTTCCAGCATTCCAGATGCAACTGGTACAGGGTTTCACAAGCTCTGTACTCTTTTCCAGGACTACAGAACAACAGCAATGGCTGTAGGTGAGCTTCCAAAGTGTATGTAAATAATTCATGTGAACCATTTTTAACAGTACTGAGACCTATTACTACATTGTCCAATCTGAAGCAGCTGTCTGAACACCTTAGAGCCCAGCACCATATAGCTCAGAGGCTTGGGGACATGAGAGATCTATCATGTGTTCTCAATTTATTCAGTAAAAAGTTTTCTGGTGAAAAAGACTATATTCTGCTGGAGCTGTAGTAAAGCAGGGCACTCCAGATGAGTCCTCTAAATAAAAAGCACAGACTTTTTTTCTTCTAGAAACCAAATATTGTGGAATTTTTAAAAAGGACGTCTCTCCTTTTTTTTTCATGTCTTAACTTCCTAAAAAAGAAGAGTCTTATAATAAGTGTGTAGGTACATAAAAATCTGAAGTTTTCTTTTTATTGCAAAATATAATGACACCACCTGGTATTGCAATGAGCTTGTCTTTCACTTTATGTAGCTGTCTTTGAATTATTTTATTGTTCATCTAATAGAAGTGTATGAAATGTCTTTTGCACTATACACATTTTTAATCCTCCAGGGAGCTTACAAAGCATTGCACAGAATAATTACTGGAACTTGAGAGTTCCTCTGTTTTCTATTTAAACTACATATGGAGGAATTAATGTGTTGATTTTTGTGAGTATTTGTGTTTCTGTGTTTAGTTTCTCTGTAGCTCTGTATGATTGTTATATCCTTTATTAACTTGTGTTGTAGTTTTATGACTTGATTTTAAATGGTATGGCATTTTTACCAGAATATTACTGATTGAGTTCTTCCTGATGTGCGTATCAAAATGAATTCAAGGTTTGGCTAGAAATGAAATGTTAAGAGCTATTAATGCCAAAGGAAGGCTGCTTAGCAATTTGCACAAGAAATAAAGGGCTGATTTAACATTAGTTTTGTCTTAAGTATAGCCTCAGTAGTTGATTATCTCAATACAACATGGCTGTATTTTTGACAGACAACTTTAACTGTAAAATTATTTTGAATTTTGTTTTTCTTCATCTCATGATGTATTCAAGTATTGCAAAACTTTCCAGAAAAAGTTTGAAACTGAGTTTAGAAGTTCAGATGTTGCAAAATTCAGCATTGCAAAAAATAGCAATATAACTGATGTGAATATTTAAAATCATTTTTACTTAGAAGTGGTAGAAATTGACAGGATTTGTTTTACATAAAGATGCTTTATTTTTATCTCAGTAAATAACATAACATACAGATATTCATGAAAATAAAATACATTTAGTCTGCATATCTAACATGGAGCTGAGCAAGTACTCCACCACACTTTTCAGGAGTCCTTACTCAAAAATTCTAACTAAACCATTTTAAGTTAATTGACCCATTTTGCATTGTCCTCTTTTTGTTCTTGCTTTCTTCTATACCTTTTCCCATAAGTTTCCTTGATGTTGTTGACGCAAACCAGGTATCTGAAGGCAGATGCAATGAGAAAGTGAATTCAACGTCGATATGACAAGAAATAAAAGCTAAGATTTCATTGTCCCCATACCCACATTCTTTTATCTTTTAAAATGTTACAAGTCAATAATGAGCACTGCCTTTTTGAGGGGACAGCCCCAGCCTGTTTAAGTTAGGAATAAAATCAGTGATGAATGTAATCTCAAGTAATACTTGAAGAAGAATATATATTCATATACGTGGTTTTGCTGATTCATCTGCAAACATGTCTCAGAGCATTCAAACTCTGGGGAGAAGAGTAGTGAAGACACTAAGTCTATTTGTCATGAGGAATTTTCTTTTGGACTATTGTCTGCTGGATTTATTTCTTTTTATGAGATTACTATTTTCTTCTGGAACAATTTTAGTGGCTGGAAGAAAATGTACACCTTCTTGATTTGGAAAATAGAATTATCAGATTGCATTTGGTAACAAAGATCTCCTACTAAAACAAAAGCAATTTTCCACTATACAACAGAGAGAGAGTTTGAATGTAATCACTTTGCCCAGAGGAATATTGTGTAAGCATTTTTTGCTCGAGAATCTAGTTGCAGAGAACTTCTACTGCATGTCTCATGGTAACATTGGAAATTAAAATGTTTGTGTTTGTAAATGCAAAACTGACTAAGCTTTAATACCCTGGGATCCAGACCCCAGAGAGCATCTGCACTTCATCAGGCTACGTGAGTTTTAGGATGCTGCTAATGAGGTGCTCTTTTTGCCTGAATGTAACTCTTAGTATTCATATTTAGTTTAAGGTTAGCTATTATATAAAGTTTCAGTGCCACTTAATGATAGTCAGTCCTGAACCTTTTGAGTATGGATAGATGGCATATGCTGGATAGGAACATATGCCTTGCTGTGTTTGTACACAAGATAAACCTGATAAGGCTTTTCTAAAGCAGCCCTGTCTAAAGTGGTTTGGCCTCCTGTTCCACTACAGCAATAAACAATCCCACTTGTCCATCATTTCTGGTTCACTGATGGTGGCTTTTTCATCTATGATCCCTTAATAAACCCTGAAGATTTTCTTCTGGGCCTCAATATCTATTCCTTTAGAGCACAGAAATAATATTTCAAAATCTTAGTCTTGCTTTTCTAAATACAGTGAATATACTCATACTGGAATGTGGGAATCAGCCCAGAAGATATCACACAGGTGGTTTCCTGTCTGCTGTAGTCATGGTACCCAATGAGACCTTTCTCACCAAGCTTAGAAAGAAAATTAATTCAGGTGTGGTTGCACCTCTTGCTGGAGATAGGAATATTTCCACATTTTTATGAGAAAAACGTAGACACAACTCCCTCAAGATGCTACTTAGAAGGGGTGTTTTACTCTCATGATACAGATTACAAGTGCACAGTTCCTGAGCAAGGAAATCTGCTTTAAGTTACCAAATGTGGAATTCATGTGAATAGAAAAACAGCCATCAACCCAAAACAAAAACAACAAAAAAACTGATTCTGCTGCAGTAGGTGCAGCTCTTTGAAGTCTTGACTGTATAGGTTACATAATCTACTCTTCTTTCTTATGATTATTTTATTCTTCCACTCCTCGTGGAATCTGTAGTAGGAAAAGAAAAGCTAAATAATTACAGGAATTCTTACATGGTTCAGATGAGAATTTTTTTTTGGTTTTTGTCATGGGTGCCAGACAGACAGACACTCTGACCACATGACCAGTACATGTAACTCCCAGAAGTACAAGCATGGATGTGTGAGTTGATAGGGAGGAAAATAAGTATCACAAAAAAGAGGAAGAAAATGTAGAAAAACAGCAGAGTGATCCAGCTGGCCTTTATTTTGGTAACTGCGGTGATTGATGGCATTTTATGCTGTAAATTCAATGTCTAGAAGGAATCATACTGAAACTTTATTTGCCTACATATATTAAGCTGCATTCTGCAGTGAAGAAAAAGTAACTTTTTACCTGTCATTCATTTTTTGACATAATTTATTTCTCTTTAGCAGGCAAAAATCTGAGCACGTATTGAAAGTGTTTGACTAGACACTGAAATTACACATAATATCAGCAACCTGAATTTACTGTGTAATAGAGTCAAGTGCAATAAAATCTCTGTTAAGATCTTTAGTTCTTACTGGCAAGAGTCACCACAGGTAGAACCTAATGATCCTCAATCAACAACATAGTTCTCATTCCAGCCGGGTAATGGGCACTAACTATGTCATCTTGTTTTCCTGCTAGTTTTAATTAATGTAGCAGCATTACAAAAAGAACACAAATCACCCATTAAACTAATTTTTTATTGATAGCACATGCTTACCGATGAGTACAGCACATCACTTTGACTTCTTTCTTCGCTAATTCGTGCTAAATATTGGAAGAATCCCAGGTGCTGTCTCTTGGCCAGGAAATTGCATAGTAAGAAAGTTGGAGCAGCCAGGCCTGGTTTCAGACACCACTGTAGGTTAAGCAGTGCAACCTTGCTCTAAAATGTTTGAGACTTAGCAGTGATTGCTGTGACATCATGTGCCCACTAGAAATTTTTTAATAACTCATGCTATTGGCTGCTGTTTTCAAAGACCTGTAAAAACAAGGACAGGGGTTAGGGTTGATTTATTCATTTTAGCAAGCAGAAAGAATCCAGGTATCTTGCAGGTAGCTGATAACCTAAGTTATCAGCACTCTCAGAGTCATGACATATTGTGTACATAATAGATTCTGTGATATAAGAGATTTTAATTAAATGATGAAGAGAAAAATTCTGTCACAGATGCTTTATCATAATTTTAACTGAGCATATTACAGGTGAAACAGTGCAGTGATACAATAAGGACATAAATTATACAATTTTTTTATATTTTCCCTATGAATAATTGGTGCAGTTTGGGTCTATTTTCAAAATAAGAATTCAGTACAGGTCATTGGTAGCTCATTGTGTGGTTAGAGAACAACCTGCAGAAGACACCTTAAAATGTTGACCCAAACAATATTTCCATGGTCTGTCATGTTCCCTGAAGGCAGTTAAGACAATCTGAATTATTTCTCTGCTGCTGACTGCTGCTTTTGCCTGCCTTCTCCCTCAGCAGAGCATATGTTGCAGGTATGATTCAAAGGCCAGTGGGATTATTAGTGCCTTTTTATCTCCAGATTGATGTTACTCATCCACTAAGGACCTTTAAGTCCACTAAAAGACTTTTGGAAATTAAAGGTCATCAGTAAATTATGAATTATTTTGTCAATTTGTTGAAAATTGGTTCTGATCCTCCCTGCATATATTCCCCAAACTTACTCGTAGGAAAGGAGGTGTATTTCTATTAGATTTAAAGGTTACCTTTATTGGTGAGAACCATCTGACATCACTATTGTATTTTATTACAAAGGAAAATATTATTCTTCTACTTGACAGAAAACATGTGACATATAATGAAAGATTTTTCTGAGGGGTAGAAAACTGTGTTGCTCTTTTGTTGAATTCGCATTTCAGTCTTCAAAAGCACTTCTTGAAAATACTGGCAATAAATTAAAGGTTTGGTGCACTATTCCATGAGCACATAGCTGGGAATGTTGTGTTCTAGTCGTGGCCCATGAGATTGTTTTCTGTGTAGTTTTGAGCAGTTCTTCTTAGTTACATAAAATGCAGATAAGTAACATTTAATGATTGCCCCTATAGGAAAATAATCTTGAAGGATGCCTTGAAAGACAATTTGGGTAGTGGCCACAGTTAAGGGTATTTGGCTTAAGTTCAGCAGGAGAGTTCAATTGTACTTTGTGTTGATTTTTTTTCTTGGAAGGGCATTAGTGCCCAGGTGGTTCAGGCCCAGAACACTGCTCTGCCTTATGCTCCTGAGGAGGAACAGGAGAGAGGAGCCAGAGACTCCAGCTAAGAGGAGCATGTGGCCAAATCAGGACCTTCAGTCACACAGAGACTGACTGGAGTTTCTTAATCCTCTTCTGTTTGACTGTACAACCATATTTTCTGCCATCTTTTCCTAATTCCCCTCATTCTCTTTGTTATTTGTGTACATTTAGTCTTTAGCCCTTTATCTCTCCCCCAGTCCTGCCTAATTATAAATCTTGAAATTAGGAATTTATGTTTGCAGTGATGATGTTCACTCTCCTCATGTGTCAGGTTTTTCATTCATTTGTTCATCTCATGTTTTGTTGTGTTAAAAGCTCTTGTATGCTGCCAGCAGGGATCTCCTGTTTCATTAAATAAGTAAACAGTGCTGCTACTTTATACCTCTGGTTTTGGCTGCTTCAGGTTTAACAGACTGATTTCCTAAATTTTACTGGCTTGGATCAAAGTGGAACAGTTTCAGTTATGGCCTAATTCAAATCAAGGTGAACCCAGAAGCTGCTTGAAGCACCTTTCAGTAATCATTTAGTGTAAAATAAAAGCCACACTAAAATGTTGGTTTCAGTCTTTTTGTTAGCAACATTTAAATCTTCTACTACAGATCTCTGTGGCTTTCCATGATGACTTTCTATGATGATGAATTAGAATTTGCTTTTTAGGTTTTCTTCAATAATAAATGTTTTGATTAATAGCAGTTAAAGTAGTTAAGTCATGTTTTTTTGTTTAGGATTAAGAGAGCAAGAACTGAATGTAAATCTGATGCACCCAGTTTGAAAATATCAGTGTGAAACAAGTGGCAATTATATCAAACAAGTCTGGATTTTCTTCACATGCATCTGTACAATTTAAATCATTGGAGCTGGAAAGAAATTATAATGGCAGAAGAAGCAGATTTCCTGGCCATCTTTAATAACTGTTGGTTTGTTTGAATTGCAGGCACTTTTCCTGTCTCTCTTCTAAATACATGTGCCCTGGTGTTCCAGCAGTTATGAGTACACTGTTGGCCAATATAAATGCTTTCTATGCTCATACAACAGCAGCAACTAATGTATCTGCCTCAGATCGCTTTGCTGCTACCAACTTTGGGGTAAGTATGTTTTTCCTAGTATATTCCATATTAACTTCTACATAGATTTTTTTTTTTTCATTTTTAATTGCTCATTTTAAAGAGTAAGGGTTGTTAGTTTTCGAAGATTTTTACCCTGGGTCTTTGTCATAAAAGCCAGAGAAGATGCTGCTCAGCTCCTTGTGAAATGTAGAGGGTAGAAAGCACTGGCACACATTCACAGTAGTAAAATCTCCAGCAAACAGGTTTTTGTTTTAGTGCAGTGGGCCTTGCAAACTGCTAACAGCATTAGAGTAAGTACTGGGATGTGTCATCAGTGAACTCATGTTAACCTAAGGGATGTAGCCATAAATGCTGCTCTTCTCACAAGGATCCATAGTAATGAACTGTCATTTTTTGCTGACATTTTTGCTGGTGCATTGTCCAAGTCCTGAATTTAGATATCAGGAATGGTAGGAGGAATAGTAGCAATTCAGGATGTGGTACTGCTTCTTTTGTTATTGATAAATTTTCTTCTGTGGAGAAGTATCTCACAGCGTGGACTTCCTAGTCTTTGAACATGATAATAAATAAAGATGCATTAATTCCTTATTCTGATTTCTTCACCTACTCTCAGAGGAATTGAGAGCAGGAAGGCAGGGCAATAATACAACGAGGTTGCCATCATGGCTCTGGTATTGTGCATGATACAGAGAGTATAAACATAATCTTGTGCTGAAAAATCCATTTATTCTTTCCTCTTTTTTTCTTTTTTTAGTAGAGCTTTTATTTGTAGGGCTGGTATCAAAGGCATATTTGGTGTAACGGTTTATATAAAATGCCATTTATTGGCATTAAGTAAAATATTAATCATAATTAAAATGTAGTAAATACAAATTAAAATTTCAAATTTCAAATTTTATTTGAAGTAGTGCTAGAGGTAGTAGTACTCTTCTCTTGTATTAGAATAATAGAGGAATTATGAATTTTCAAGACAAAATTGTGAAATTATGCATTTGAATGAGTAAGCCCAGAATGACTTAATATCTTTTTTGAAGCAAGTATTCGCTTTCAATGTTCAAGCTTTATCAGACCTTTGATTTGGATGCAACTTTTGAAATTTAGAATGGTTTTTCTGGGTATTTTATCCTTTTTTCCCCATTTTCCTAATGATCAGAAGTACTTTTATCCTCAGAGTAGGCAAAGATTAAGCCCTTTCTCTGATGTTAATGCCAGTTTGCCTTTGACGCAATTCCAATCCAATTCATAGTTCAACAGATGGATGGAAAAAGAGTAGTAGGCATCACTAATAGAGATTTGGAGCTTTTTTCCCAAACAATTGACTTATAGGCAAAATATTAGATTATTCTTCTCTCCTGGGCCAAAAGCCATTTGTTAGTGAGTAGCTGAATATCATTCATCAAAAAGAACATCTCAAATTCAAGTCCTCAGGCTACAGCTGGAAATGATTTGGCTGACTGAATATTTCAGTAGAGATTTATAACATGACCAAAAAAAGTTCTCTTTTGATAGATCCCTTAAGGGAACTGTGCCAAATTAGCAGGGTTTGGTGTAGGTTGGAGCTCTACTGGTGAGAGACAGTGCACAAAGATTGTATTTTCAGATTCCTGATCATCACATTGAGGACTGGTGCAGATACAGTCAGTGCATCCTGAGAGCTATCAGCTCTTGCTTCCAGAAATCTACTGCTTTCACATAGCTTGAGATTTCACAGTTTTGTGCAGTAGACTATGGAATACGTTCTAACATGGTAATTAGAAACTCATTAGTATTACTTGAGAATAGCCCCACTCAGCTGGAAATCTCACAGTAAAATACTTTCACTGCTCCTTCATCTATCAAGATAATAAGTTAATCTTCACATTTGAAGGGAAAAATAGAATTTCATTATATTAGTATTACTTATTCTTACAGAAGCCACTGTTTCAGAAGTATAATTTTCAATCATACTTTTGCACCAAATTCTATTGTAAATGAGTATCATTTCTTAGTTATTAGAGGAAGAGGGAGGTGCTTTTTTGAAGAGTTTATTCAGTTGCAAGGCAAATACAAGACAGGAAAATGTTGCATTTGCAAACTCTTTGTGACCTCACTAATGTGTTGCACAGTATGCATAGTATTTAATGCATACCAGATATGCAATATAGATAGAAAGGGAAAATAAAGTGAAAGAAGATGCCTCATCTGGCCTTGAAACACAGGTACTTCAAACCATTACTTGCATATGAAATAATGGAAAACAATTTGATTTTCAAATAAGAGTGGAAAGAAGCTTTCTAAAACCCCAGCAATTACTGGAACCTGCAAATTCTATTGCAACATATTCTTGTTTTCTTTTTTCAGAGAGAAAAGTTCATTAAGCTGCTGGATCAATTGCACAATTCTCTGAGGATTGATTTATCTAAATACAGAGTATGTACAACGTATTCTATCTAGAGTCAACATGAGACCTCAAATCCTTTGGAACAAAAATTTACAGAATTTTAGCTCTTTAACATCAATTTTTTTCCCATTTGACAATAAGAAAAAACAGTATTTTCTTTGCAAAAGCTAAGAATGGGTCAAGGGATTAGCACAAATTCAAGAAAGAGTAGTATTCAAGAACTTTGATTAAATTGGTCTATAACTAGTTATAGGTTGATTAAGTTAATTCATCTGGGAATACCCTTCACTGACTTGGGTAGTGCAAAGTGCAGTTACTGCTGTATTTTTTCTGAGAGCCTGACATCTTTGCTACAACCTGCAAGCTAAGATCCTAGTAATGTTGAAAGAGTCTTGTCTCCTTGGTTTTTTATGTGATAGGAATTTGTTTCATTTCATATGTTCATGCTAAAATCTTCTAATTTTGGAGAATGCTATCCAGATAGTATTGTAGCATGAGGCTGATATTTCAGTAGTAGGAAGTTATTTAAATAACACTACTTTGCATCATTCTGTTAACCCTGAGATATTAGCAAAAATTTAACATATTATTTCTGCATTAAGTTTACTACTGCATTTATGCCTACAAGTGATGTATGTGCCATGTTAAAACCCATAAATTATTCTCATTAGCAACACTTTCCAGATTTTTTGTAATATTTTTTGCTCCGTTCATGTTTTTGAAATATCACAATATTTTAAATTATTAATATTACAAGTGCAGGAGCATTATCAAAGGTGTTCCTGCTTATGTCCAAGGGATAGTCATCATCAACTACCTCACAGGCAGAATTGGGTAGTGTGAACATCTCTAATCCTCTAAGCAGTACCTTATGTTTTCTTAGGGGGTTTTTGACTAGTTGTTCAAGGATTTTACCTGTAATTCAAATTTTGCATGATTCCTCTTTCCATGATTCACCAGGATAATTTTCCTGCCAGCAATTCTGAAAGACTCCAAGATCTGAAATCAACTGTGGACCTGCTTACCAGCATTACTTTTTTTCGGATGAAGGTATTGTCCTTTACTTGCAAAAATAAATTTTCTGAAGGAAACAAAAAAATTACCTTTTTAATTAGTTTAAAGTCAAGTCCCATTAAGCGTACTTTGCTGAACTCCTTAGAAGTCATATAGAGTAATGGTATTCTACTGATATAATAAAATCACAAGTCAAACAGCAAAATAGATACGATATCTATTTGCCTTAGTCTCTCCAAAGGTTGAGAGCTAAGTGGTCAAGCATGGAAATATTTTTGAAATTGAGTGGTACACATTAATATAATATGATTGAAAAAAGAGAAACACAAAGCAACCTTTGTCATAATAGCATATTCCATTCCATTCCATTAGACAACTACATAAAGAGACTTAAAGTAATCCATTAAGTTAAAGTTTGAATTAATGCATCCTGAAATGCAGTAAAAAGATGAACCCTTTGTTTTAAATAAATAACTGTTATTTGGCTGATATTCAAAGGGAAGCACAAAATACAAATGTAGCATGTATAATTATGTGGTTTAATTATTTCCTAAATAATAAAAAAACTTATAAAATGTAAACCCTAGAATGTAAAAATGTAAACTCTTGGGCACACATGCCTCCTTCATCATATAAATATTGTAACTCAAATAAAACTTACTGATAAAATCTTCTTGCATGTGTTTTAATTTATCTTTGCACTAAATCCACCTTAATTCAACACAATTTTAATTTTTTTATCATTGCTTTATTTGAACACTTTTTCATCCTGTATAACAGAACTACATTCAACACTTGGATTTTTTGTGGTCAATCTAATTCTGACATTGTCCCGTTAATGAAATATTTAATTAGGTCCTGGAGTTGCAGAGCCCCCCTCGAGCGAGTACTGTGGTAAAAGATTGCGTAAAAGCCTGCCTGGATTCAACTTATAAATACATTTTTGACAATTGCTATGATCTCTACACCCAATTAGTTGATCAGGTAAGGTAAAAATGAACTGTTTTTGTGCTGTGGCTCATTCTTTATTATTAGTTTGCCTTTAGTAAACAGAAAGCCTTCCAGTGCTTCTTCATATCAAAGTCATTTTATTTATGCATGGAGAAGCAACATACCATACACCCATAGACAGCTATGAACTCTAAAATGTGTAACATGAGTTTCAAAATGGACACATTAACTCATAACATAGTCATCAAGTTGGACATGAAATTGTCCAGTGGCTTTGGGGAAGATGACATTTGATTGATTACTGCTCATTTAAGATCAGTAACAGGAAATCAGTTATTTAAAACCTAACATTTCACTCCTGTTGCTTTATTTTAAAAAAAATAGTTGCTGGAATTTATGTAGTCTTTTCAGCCTTAGATTTTGGCACCTATGATGCATACTTGGATCTAAGCTTTAGTAACTGCTTTAAGAAAGCAGAGGATAATTCTGAAACGTTTCTTAATATTAGTCTTTCAGGTTGAACTGTCAATGCAAAATAATGACATCATCTGTTGTGTTCCAAATGTCATGCAAAATCCTTGAGAATACTGGTTTTTTTGGTTTTTTGGTTTTTTGGGGTTTTTTTTTTTTTGTTTTGGTTTGGTTTGGTTTTTTTATAATACGATAATTCCATAAGTAATGTTAGAATTAATTACTGTCTTAAAGAAACATCAATTTTTTTATCATATCAAGGTACCTCCTGTACCTTGCATTTGCTTTCTGGATGGTACACTGAAAAAAATGGTAGTTGTATGACTATATTCAGCCTTGAACAGGATTAAATGTTCTTTGGCAAATGCACCTTTTTTTTTGTATGTATATAATTAACAAGAACACTTATGCTAATGATATAATACTTCAAATGAAATTTATTTGAAAGCATATTTCACTTAAATCCAGAATATTAATTCCTGTATTTTAGAAGAGGTGGTATTTGCTATCTATTCAAGATTTCTGAAATGAGAATTTATTTTCTCTTGTTGGATTCCTGTTATGTGAGAAAACTTAACTGTAGCTTTGAATGTAAGAATTTCTCACCAGCACCAAGAAACATTCCTCACTTAGTGCTGATGTGTGTTTATCCTACAACAGATTATATTTTAAGCTGAGTAGGAGTATAAATTAGTGGAAGGAGCAGCTTCAGGCATCACATCTATTTACGTCATAAACTCTTCTGTTTTCTCGCTAATGTTTACTCTGCAGCAATTTGATCTTGTCTGGTAAATATAATCTGAAGTGCTGCTAGACTGGATATTACATAAGTCTGCAGTTTATCAGTAGGTTCTAGTCCTAAGTAATGAAGTCTTACCTCTGCAAAGCATTGTGACAACTGCAAAAGCTTACCTGTATTCAAAAACTTCACAACTTTTTAATGTGAATCCATACTGTCATTTAGCCTATTTTAAAATATGATTTTAAAGTGTGGGGATATTATAGCTTTTCTGCTTGGTAGAGAATGTAAAACTTGCTTAAGTAAGGTTTCTCTCCAAATTATATTTGAGGCTGAACAGGCAATTTATTTTTCTCTCACACAGCTCTACTTAATGGTGGAGAAACAAGACCTGAAATTATTTTTTAAAAAATAAAAAAAATTTAAAATCCTTAAGTACTCACTCAATTAGAAAACTGAGTTAACTGTATTTCTGCACCTCTAGAGTTCTCTTTCATAAGATTTCCAGAAGGACAGTTTTATATGGAAACTTGAAGCAGTTATAATACAGTTACAATCACCAAGCAGTGCAAGAAACTTCAGAGAAGAAGTGTAAAATGCAAAATGTAAAATAAATAGATTGCATCCAAAATAATGTGTTTCTAACACCAGATCACATCAACAATCAAACAAAAAATTCAAGATACAGTCACATATAGTCTTAATGCCAGACAGTAAAACTTTCACAGAAGGTAGGAGACAATTCTGAGAAATATGACAGGTCTAGCTTTAATAGAGAGATGAGTAAAATTCAAAAGATTGCCTGGATTCTGCATCAGCTCTTGAGTTGTACAAGGAAACTTTGTTCATCATGGTCCTCTTATGGTTTCCTATCAACATATCCATAAGTACGATTTTAGGAACACTTAATTATGCAGCTTGTTTAAACCTATAGCTCTGGAGGCTTTCCAGTGAATCTACGTGAGTGGCTTGTGGTACCACAGTTATAATAATGAAGCAGTAACCAATATTGTAATTAAATTTCATGAGCTTTGTGTCCAAGCCCCTTAGATCAGACCAGATTCCATCCTTAAGCCTTCCTCAGTACCCATTCCCTTGTCTCTGCTCGCTTCCCCATCAGGTGAGGTCTCCTCAGAGGGAGGGAGTTCATCCTAGCGTGGGTCTGCAGCACAGGAGGTTCATGTTTTAGCTGCACAGATGAGCTTTGAGCTGTGAGTCTTGAGAACTGAAATCGATGAACCCCAAAGCAACAAGAAATGGTTCTTTATGTAGGTCAGCACCTGCTCTCACTCAGGGGAAGGACTGGCAGCTGTTGTCAGGCTGAGGCCCCTGCATGCTCAGGGTGTGTATCTGTGTGTGACTCACCTTCTGCAGTTGAGCTTTTGGCTGAAACCTAAAACTTTCAGAGATGCCTGCCACAGTATATGTAGAAAATATGCTTCAGATCTGATTGTGTGGGATTGTTTAATTTTAGGGTGAAAATAGAGAAATCACTGTTAAAACTGAGGGGCTCGAGCTGGAGGTTTTGGATATTTGCCACTATAAACACAAAAAGTAAACGCCAAAATATGCTCAGCAGTCTCCAATTGCTCTTTACCTTTGTGTCAGGCAGACAATCACTGTTAAAAAGCTAATGTCTTGCAGCAAAATATCAACCCTGAGGATGTTTCCTGGGGTGAAGCATCGCAAATGCTAAGTGTGCAAAAATGCCATACTACAGTTCCACACCAAAATAAAAAGAACCGCTGATGGCAAAAAAACAATGACTGTCACAGACAGTAAAACATGATAGCATGACAGCCTTACTGACATGTATATTGGAGACAAAGTCCTCCGATGAAGAACTATCTAGTTCCTTACACAGCACATGCAGTATTTTTAATTAACAGTTATCTGAGTGAAGGGCTTAGCTGCCCTATGTTAAAATAATGTCCTGGAGTAGTTTAGGAAGCACTTTGAGAGCTTTCTGACTCAATTTACAGATCTGTCACTCTTCCTGTTTTCTTGAGAAAACAAATTTTGAAATCCTGGCTGGTGTTCGCAGTGACTGAAATCCCTTCAATAATTCTTTTTGCTGTCTTCTCCACTGAGTGACACCATTGAAATGCAGATCATACACTTCACGTTATCTGAAGAGCTGTTGATCAGTATAAATAATTTCATTATTTACTGATATTGACTGATAGCACCAATATACTGGAATGAAACACTGGAGTACTTTATATTTGACACCAGCTCTTCAGAGCAGCCTGATATTCTGCCTGATGCTAGGGACCTTTACCTGAGTCTCAGCTCAGCTCAGCGTGTTGTCACGGCACAGCTTGGTGCGGACAGGAGGTAGCAAAAAGGAGTTGACTCATTCAGGAGGCAGGTGTTGTACAGCTGCAGCAGCACAGTACTCTGCCTTTTTCTCTTACCTCTCACAGGGGTACAGCACCTTGGGCTGGGATAATAACGTACTGAAAACATCCCAGCTCTGGGAATCAGAGCTGTAGATGAGCACATGGATAGGTCTACGCTTTGAGAGCTGGCTCAGTTTGCTTTCTCCAGCTGTGAATCCCTGGTCTCTTTTCCATTTGGGAATTGGGAATTCAAGCCTCATAGTTACTTCTGAAGATGTACTTTTTTCTCTTTAGGATAAATGACAAAAAAATTTTTTTAGATTATTAATTTCTTATGAAAAATACTGCAAGTAATGAAGCGTGAAGACAAATGTGGTCTGTAGTTTTCAAACACATTCAGAAGTATGAAGTACAGTAGCCAAAGCTGTTTACTACAGAGAGCCCTATTTTTCAAGCGTGCAAATTTTAGTATCAAGTAATACTTCTTGTGAGGCCCTTTGTTATATTTACATATTGCTTTAGATGAAAAGGTTCTGACTTCTTCAAATCTGGCATTAGAGATCTCTCCTTGTGTTGCAGCATTGTGTCTGATGGGCAGCATGTTAACCACAGTAACAGAAAAACATTTGGTAAATTACCTCAAAATAGAATGATGCATTTTGTGCTATGGTACTTCCAACCCCATTCTGAGAATTCTCTGTCAGGCGAAGACCAAATCTTACAGATAAAATTTCTTCTTAGCAGCTTGTCTGAGAACACTTGTCTGAGAACACTGGTTAGAAAGTCCAAGACCTTGCAATAAGTGAGGGTCTCACTTTGGTCTTCCTCCACTTATTACCTGCAGAAGCACAACACTTCTGGGTGGGTGGGTCAGATGAAAATTTCATTCTTTTATATATTAAAAATGTCATTTAAAATTATATAATATTCTAAAATGAGGCAGGTGTAATATGTGAATGTCTCTGTGTGTGTACTTTATATATAGTGCATATTGTATATTTTCTGGTGATTCTACATTAATTAATATTCTATGCAATATAAGTAATAAACATGCAGTTTAAAATATGGAAGAATTGTTAAAATTAATATTTCATTATCTAAAACTGGTCTATAAAATTGCCTTCTGTAGCCTTGTGCTACTCAAGGCTACTGTGTTTGTTTCCATGAAGTTTCTGCTCTACCATTATTTATATAGAAAATATTGTATTCTGAAATCTAGCTTGGGGCTTGCAGCAGACAGCAATATATAACTTTCTGATATCGTAGGATTCAATTCATCAAAGTCACACAGATACTAATGGGTATTGATTGCACAGAACATAATAAAAATGAAGAAAATTAAACCAGACATTGTTCCTACTACCTGGTAAAATCAGTGATGAGAGAAGTTGAAAGCTCTCTGTTCCTCAGATCAGGCTTTACAGATTTGTCTCAGGGTAATATAGATGTAGATTTTAATCTTGTTTCACACTGTGTCTGAGATTGCTCTCTACTCTCAGCCACTTTTCTAGAGCATAAAATATTTACTTGTCAACAGTTTAGCCTCTTTTTTTCCATTAAACTCAGAAAACTCCCTCTACATTTTATTTTTTTCTTAAAGAGAATATCCAAACACCAGTAATGATTTTGGAAGCTCTGTGCTGCATGATCTATTGCTTGCATAGTAATTCAGGTGGCCAGGAAGTTGACATTAAAAAGGAATTGAGAAAAACATGATTCGGTGCAAATAATTTATTATGATTCATATCCTATGAAAAATTTCTCTTACACACTTACTCTTTCTGATTTTGATGTCTACTGTGGCAAAAGACAAAGATTTATAACTGGTTTGGAAGTTGCATTTTAAAAACCCACAGAGAATCTCCAGTACTTACTGTATTTGTGAATCTTCAGTGAATAATATGACTTCTCTTTAAAGACACTTTTCTTATAAGGTGTTTGCTACCAGTCTAGGGTGATCCGAAAAACAAGAAGTACCCAAGTCAATTAATATGAAAGTATAAAAACCTGTCTTGTTAGTGAGATATTATCTGTTCTTATTTCTTGTTTGGTCTGCCAGCAGAAGCCCCTTAGGAATATCAGTGTTGTGGCTTTGGTCAGTCACTAATTGAGCTTTTAAGTACAGGACATCTTTATGGCGTTCCATGGTTCTGTGCATGTGGGTATCCAAAGTGATGGTACAGGAGGCCAAGATACTTTAAGTAACCTTTCCTATGTGAAAAAGCTCATGGAAAAGAAAAGTGATTCTGCTAATTGGAAAACTTTCATATCAGTATTTGGAAAGGTCTCTTGGCTACTGTAAAAGCAGTCTGTGATTTGAACTTGTTCAGTGCTGTATCAAAGACAGGAAACTCCAGAAAATCATCTACTTAAAAATTAAGAACCACTAATAGTATCAATTTAATCATTTTGTCATCTCACTATATCAAGAATTTATTTTCCTCTTGACCTTTTCAGTTGTATTTTTTAAAATTCTCATTGTTATCATCCTCTACAATAATAAGTGTAATTAGCATCTCCTGTGTTATTAGCATCTTCTCACTGTATTTGTGCCAGTGTGGCATTCATTAGGTATATCAGCTATTCACTGCATGCTTTTACACTGACAGTTTCTTTCAAATGGGTATAACGACTGTGGAAAAAAAAAAATCTAGATTGAAATCAAACTTCTACCACTGTTTTACCTCACTACAACAGCACTGGACCAAGCCTGCCACAACTGGGGAAGCACTGTCAAACACATAGTGTGACTTTGGGCATTGTCTGTGCAGGAATCCAAGAGCTTTTTGGTCTTCATGGGCCCCTCCCAACTCAGAGTATTCCATAGTTCTGTAATGCTTCTACAAAGGCACCTGTACATAAAGCAAATAATAATGCTGACTATAATAAGGTAAAAAGAGCTTGAATGATGCTGTGCATCTCTAACACAATAGGTAGATTATAGGATAAAGAATGGAAAAAACAACTAGGGATGGACAGAATATGCATTTTCTTTTCAGGGCATAAAACTAATCTGTAATGTGGGACTATTTTAAAAATACCTTCTCTGGGGCTTTTGAAAAGGTCATACAGATTTTTAAGAGATTTCTTGTCCATAGAATTTTTGTAGACAGGACTTCCTTGTGAAATTATTACTTTGTAAATTAGTTATTTTCCCCATCTGTATTAAAGAACGGGGTTTTGCATTCTGTGATTCACATTCACTGCCATGAAAAGCTCATGTATCTCAGCTACATGTCACTTGCTGTGAAATACAGTTCTTGGATAAGATGCTGAGCTACATATGAGGTGCCTTTGTCTTCTACAGCTGCCTTTCAGTTGATTTAACAAGCTTCTGAGAAAAATAATGGTCTATTAGTGATACATCTTTGACATAGAAACAAGGCTTTTTTAGTAAAAATATAATGTGTACCAGGGAAAGCCCTTGTGAGTGACATTAATGCTCTCATTTCTCTTTTGAAAAACTCTCTCATTTGCATGCACGGTTGTTAATAGTCGGTGACACCAGACCCATCAACCTTTGGCCTGCTTCTGAGCTTTATTTTTGTTGCTTTAGACACTGAGGCGGTACCCATTGTAGTTCAACTGAGAATGTAGCAGTGTGATTAATGATACTTGTCCAAAATATTCCACAGTGGCCACAAAAACAGTTTCAAATAGATGTTGTTGAATCTCTCTTTCTGCCATTCTAAATGCTATTCACAGATAAAAGTTAATTTGGGTTAAAATAATATTTAATTAATTTGCTATGACACTAATAGAGTGTTAGGCATATTCAAAAAGATACCAGGTCCATTGAAGTGGTCATATTTGGACTAGAAATGAGGAATACAGGGAATATAGATATGTTTAGACTTGCAGGATCACAGGCATGTTTATTTTCTGACTTACTCGCTGAGATCCCTTCAGTCTCACACAGCAGTGTAGAAGAGCATGTGTAGATCTAGTATGTGCAGACAGAGCTCTGTGGGCAGTAACTATTCATGCATTTGTCCATACAGAATTAAAAATATTTCTTTTCACATTTGGGTCCCTACAATGAAGTTATTTATTGGTCATTGATTAGGAATCTGATCCTTTTGCCAAGAAAAGGAAAGCAGAATACTTTTTTCTAGGAAATTGTAAGCTAAGAGTTCATAAATAAAAACTGTAGAGACAAAGTCTATCTGTAAATGCACATTTTAGTGGAATTAAAGAACACAAAATTCTCAATAAAATAAAAGGAAATTTAACACTTTTTCATTTAGACCATACTTCATAAGCATCTGTTAGGCCAAAAACCTTCAGTATATAATTCAAAACAAAATATTAAACTCTCCTCAGCATTGATTTTTTCAGTCTTTATTGTGTCGAGTATAAAAGTTCTCCCTCAATAGGCAGTTCTACCTGTGCTGAGTCTCAGCATAGCAAAGAATTTAATAATGTGTCTAATTACAGTGTGAGCATGCACAAAAAACAAGTCTCTATTGATCTCCCTTGCTGACATGACAGTCTTTGCACTGTGGTTCTTTCCATTTGTGCCCAGCCAAGTACAGTTTTTCATGTGTTCTGCTCTGTTGGTTAGCCAGCCTTGGTCTGAAATTTCAAAAGATTCTTAATATGTCAGTCTTCCCAGTCAAGGAATAATCTATATGCGGAACAGCCATAGTATTTAATAAAACTATATTCAATCTTGTCTTAACAGAGTAAGAAACAAGAAGTTCCTAAAGAAGAACAGGGACCAACAACAAAGAATTTGGATTTCTGGGCACAGCTGATTACCCTGATGGTCACCATTATAGATGAAGATAAAACAGCATATACACCTGTATTGAACCAGTAAGTAATTACTTTCCCCATAAAAATTATGAATCATGGATTTTTAAAAATAAGGATAAGAAATACGCCTGAATTAGAAGTTGTATTTTAAATAGAATCTAAGTAAATATTTTTATACACAATGTGACACTGACATAGTTTGATAAAAACTTAGTGCTCTGATAATGGAAGGAAAATATTTTGGTTTCAAAACATTCAAGACATTCAAATCAAAACTTTAAGTAGCAAAACTCTACAAGAGATAAATGGATAGAAGGGAAAATTCAGTGACATTTCAGTAAAGGGAATTTTCAGTGTGATGGTATTGAGTATGATGTGAGAATATCAAGGCACACATGGTGTTCAAATCATGCTGAAACTCTTTTAGGTATGATTTTTAGACACATAATTGTAAAGAAAAAATTAACTTCACAAAAAGACGCTTTCTAAATTTAGAATTGGCTGGCCAGACTGACTTGAAAATATTTAAAGTGGAGAGAAGTATCCTGGAGATGGAAGTTGACTTCTCAGAATTGAAGATGTAGCAGATGAGATCGGTACAATCAATAACAAAGACAAGTCAAATAACTTAAGGTTGATACATGAGTAGAAAGGAGAGAAGCAATTGATAAACACAGAAGAAGATGGCAGTGCTGGGGTTTGAACATGAAATATATAGAAAGAGTGCAAAGGAACATGTTTCACATACTGCAGCTGGAGAAACAGGCCTTGCACTAATTGAAATGAGATGTGATGAGGCCCTGGGGAAATGTTCTAGTTCTTTTAGCTCTTTGGAGGCATTTTACAGAGTGCAGAAAATCTGGGCATAGTCTGGCTATGATGACTTATGCAAAAGCTAACACTGAAACTTATCTGTATTATGACTAAACAATTAATAGAGGTTTCTGCAACTACATTTAATTGGATACTCTGAAGGGGAGCAGGGATAATCTGTTTTTTTCAGCCAAAATAGGGTAGATACCAGAAGGCACTCTGTACATTGAGATTTGCTTGTCTATTGACAAAAGGTACAGTAGAAGTGGCAAAGAAACCTCCTCGTGATAATCAGAAGCTGAAAGATATTTCTTTGACTTTTGACTCCTTCCTTTACTTGAAATAAAGAATTGTTTCAGTCCTCCACAGTAATAACTTTTTTTTTTGTTAAATCATGTGTTGCACTGACCTTATTAAGGGTTTAGTTCTTACCCTATAGAGGAAAGAAAACACTTTTCCTGTTCCCTCCATTTTTATGATGAAGTGTCGAGTTTCTCCATTAGTAAAAGATCAGCCTTGTGTCTGCTAGGCTGTGTAAATAATACAGTCATTGTAAAATATCTAACTGAGACAAATACACATATGTGATTAATTTCAATAATTTAATTGAAATTAAACAAGTATAATTGTGGGTTAATTATCCTAAAAATTGTTCTAGCTGTATTTTTATACAGATGTGAGGGAGAAAGTAAAGGCAAAAAGACGAGAGTTCTTCTAAGGGGATTAGTAGGTCCCCTAAAGTACAGATGAATGATTGTGTAAGATGAGAAAAGAGAATCAGGAGTGGACGGAATTGGAACAGATTAAGGGAGAGAGCTTGTGTCTCTGACTCCTCTCTGTTTTTTGCTGTTGTTTTGTAAGTGAAAGAGTGAACACTGGGAATAACATGTCTTTTAGAAGTAGGAGACACCAGAAATAAAAGATGAAGAGTCTGTGGGTGGAAAAATCTTGAAAAATTCTTCAGAGTTGCTTTGGATACATTTTTTTAAAAGAAAAGCTTCTCCCAGCACAAAAGCAGCATGTAAAAACTGTTGAGAAAAAATGATACAGCCTCTTCCCCCCGCTTATCCCAGAATAGAAGATGGGTTAAAATAGATGAATGGGAAATACAGATTGAATACACAAGAATACTACTAAAAGATGTCTCCTTATTAGAAATATATGGCCATGCAGTGTCTCAGTGGACTATTCAGGCCTGCATCCATTTGAATCCTATTTTGGAAATGAGGTAACCAAAGATCCCTAGAAGAGCATTCTGATAGAAGTTTTCACAATTGTATAATATTGCTCAGAATTCTACTTCTCAGCCAGTTTTGGAAACCCTATTTTTATATCTACCTTAGGGGCAGAAATTACACAGTGATGGAGTAGTTTGAACTGTATCAGATTATGAATCCAGATGAAACATGACATGATGGCCTCAGCAAGCACTGCAGCCACTGACAAACCATCCCAGACAACCCAGTGGGAGTGTGAGGGCAGTCTGCAGTTCTTACATGACTTGAGAACCATGACAAGTTTGAGGGAAAAGCATAGTCTGGTATTTAAGTTGTAAAATCCTCATTGTAGTAGATGAACAATGTAAAAGGTGTTTGAAACCTGATTCACAGGCAATTCCAGGGCTTCCTTATTCTTCTAAATATGCACTGTATGTGCTGTGAGACAGAGAAATTGCAATCAAAATAAAATATCTATTCTAATAAAAGGAACATCCAATCAAGGACAAAATCTTCAAGTCAAATATGCTTCTGTATTTTGAAAGCAAGATCAAACTTTGGGCTTCTACACTTTTTTTCTTTTTATTTTTTTTTTTTTTTTCATATATGTTCAGAAGAGTCAAGTTGTAATTGTATAAATTTAAGAAACAAGACACCTGTAATGGGACTTTTAAATTTGTTCTTTGCTGATCCTTAGATCTTTGCAATGTAAGGATCTGTTTTCTCTGTGGTCACATTGTGTTTCACACAGTATGGAAAGGACTAACAGATGAAATCTGCAGGAGAGATTTCCTCATGCTTCAGGAGCTGGGATGTTTAATACCTCTGAGAAGTTGGTGATAGTAACTTATATTGTAGGAACAGCATAACTGTAACCTACATGTCGGTGAGTTATGAAACATAGGTCAGTGGGGAAAAAAATTATGGAAGGAAGTGTAAAAAGAATACATTGTGTCATGAATCAGACTGTCAGACCAACTTTAGAATGTTTCTTTTATGATACAAAGTGTATTGATATGTTTTATGTTCTTGATGCATGATATTCCTCATTACCAATTACACTTTATTCTGTGGAAGTATACAAATATCACTTCTTTCACTGAATTTGTGAACATTATCCTGTGTAACAAAGTTGTTCTCATTCTTTCACAATATCCACTGTCATCTTCTCATGTAACAATTTATCATACACTGACAGACCAGATTACTTTTATAGACTATATACAGTATCTGTCTTGCCCATTATTTTTTCTTTAGGGAAAGGAGTGTTAAAAATAAAGCTTTGGATAGATGGAGGATAGAGTACAAAATGTCAGAATAAACGAGATCTTTGCACACAGTTTAAATAAAATAGGTATTTTCCAAAATCAAATAGAACTTTTGTCTTAAGGGTTAGTGAAGCAGTGGCCATGGCCAGCACTCCACAGATGGTGTGATCTGTCCTCTTGCTGCATGCCCAGCACAAAAGTGAATGTATTCACCCCCTAGGACTGGTGAGATGTAGCACCTGGGTGAGATTGAAGCCACCAAGGATGGAAAATGAGCTATTCTGAGAAAGTGCATCTGAGGTTCAGAGACTGATATTCTCAAGAAGTAGCAGGCTGGAGATTTGGCAGCAGAAAGTAGGGGAAAGCATTTTTCATGTCATTATAGACCTTTCTGACTTTAGGGTTGAATTAGAGACATGCAGTGCTGTCTGGGATAAATTCTTTGGGGAGTTATATATGTTTTGCTTATACATGGATTCTTTTATTTTATTTTCATTTTGTTTTAAGCCAAATTCAGTTTCATTCCATTCATCTGTGGTTTTATGTATAGCTTTGCTAGAACTAGCCAATAAGAGTGGTTTTTACTGTTTTAAAATTTTTTCTTAATTAAAATCAATGGAGAGAAGACATAAGTGACTGTCTTGTATATGCAATTTAGGATTTTTGGAAATACATGGATATGATCCTGTATGAGCAATATAACTTTTCTGGATAAACTGAGATTTTATATAGTTCCAAGAATGGCATAGAAATTGGGAAAAAATATGGCCTATGGGGCAAAAATAACTGTAGCAAAAGCAAACTAAATGACTGAGAGAGCACTCTGCTGGTTGTCCTTTTGTATCACTGAGAAATGTGAAAATACAAGGCTTTTGCAATAATTAGATAAGGTAATTTGTAGAGACTTGCATGGGAAATTTCTCTGATATTTTGCTCCTTAGAGAATCAAAATCTGAAGTAGTTGGGAAAAGTTTTCTTACATAAAAATAATACAAAATATACCATACTTATACAGATGCTTTAGCATTTGAACTTTGATTATCCCTTCCCTTTAATAAGACTTCTGCTACCATTTATCTTTAGCATTTGGAATGTATTTTGTGCTTCTGTTGTGCTTTAGCTATGTCAGCTTCTCACATACTGTAAACTGCAAGGATGCCTCTGGTAGTTCCCTCATGCCCCGTGACCGACAGCTGGGCAATGCCTACCAGTCTGTTACAGCTATACAAACTGTCATCAGTTCTAATCTTCACCTAGCTGAAGCTAGGTGGGATGTGTTGAATTAATTTCAGCAACTCTGATAATTGCAGTTTGAGTGTGCATGTGCTTTCACAAGTTAAAATGCACAGGCAAATCTATTTATCACTAATCAAATAGGTTCATTTCTATCAGAGCCAGCCTTACCTTATGGCCAGCCTTGCAATATGCTCAAAAGACAGTGTCAATATTAAATCAGCTGTTAAATACCTCCTCAGAGCAACACTGTCAAAGTTCAAGTCTGGTGCTAAGAGAGAACTTAGAGTGGACTGGAGGTAAAGAAATTAAGACAGCTGAAATACATTTCAGTTTTTGAACAGAAATTAATACTGTGTTAACAGAATTAATACGAAGTTCTTTAATTGAGCAGTCATTAGCATGAAGAGGGCTCAGTGAACTGAGCTAACAACTGCTTCCTATTAAAGTGGCAGATCTAATGAGCTGTTTAAGTACTTTTTCTTTGCAGATATGATAAGGGTCAAACAGGTCTCTAAAATGAATACATTATTTAGATCACTGCTACCACTTTAAAGTTGCACATAATTCTTATTCTTTCTATGTCAACAAGACCTTTAAAAATTCTATCTTTTTCAGAAATTGTTACAGAATATTTTCTGAATTTGATTACTTTAGTAAAAGGTCAAAATACTTTGGATCCAATTCTCTGGTAAAGTGTAATAACCTCATCACAAAAGCCACACAGCTCTGTGTATTTCCTTGTTAATATACTCCCTTATTTTATGTATTCCTGGTGAACTGTGGGTGTATTTGTGTGGCTCTCACTGCACACTGTGCTATAAACAACTGCTTTTCCCCATTGGGAGATTCTGTGTTCAACTCTCTGTTCTTCATCTGCCTGACATGCCTGGCTCTGCTCTGTGTCCTGAGAAAGGCTCATATGAATGCCAGTTCCACACCTGCATTAAAGACAGCCCTTTTTTTAAGACAAAAAATGTGACATAAAACATGGCATTGATCACTAAAATGCTAGCTTTTGCTAGTTGCTAGCAGTGAAAATGGTAACTCAAAGATTAAGACCTTTCTTTTGCATTGATTAAGAAGCAGCTGGGATCTATGCAAAATTTGTGCAAAAATACTTAATTGATAATAGCAAAGAGTATCTGAAAAGAACTGTTTCTCAAAGACGACATGATGCATGAGACCAAAACTAAAATTTTGAATCAAAATATGCATTTCACTACTTGTTATATTCTTTATTATTTTATCTATATATCAAGGTGGATTCTATGAGTATATAAACCAATATAGCTGCACAGACAACTTCACTCTTTTCCAGTGTCACAAGGGAATTAAGGAAGACCTGTGGCTGCTAAACATCTGAGCCAACTGCTCCCTGTTGTTCATCTGGAGGATAGATTAAATTTTCTTGATTTAAAATGTCATGTAAGGGAAGTTTTTATTTGAAGGTTGGATGGTGGGTGGTTTCTGTAATTGCTACAAACCATAAAGTAGGGTAAATGCATACTAGGGGAATTATTTTGTGGAAATAGTTCCCTTTTTGTTGTGCAGCTGTAAGCACCATTCCTAGCAGCAGGTGAACTGATGTAATGTGATTGATTGCAGGTTCCCTCAAGAGCTGAACATGGGAAAAATCAGTGCGGAAATCATGTGGACTCTGTTTGCCCAGGACATGAAATATGCTCTAGAAGGTAATTAGAACAAACTATTTATTACACTAATGAGTTCACCAAGACTGATTTCCACTGCAAGTGATACCTGGCATCAGATTTCTGTGTGCGATTAGAGCTTTCTGGTGTACTTGTTTAAGATGCTTCATAGGTTAGTGAAAAATAAAGGTTATAAGGAATCAAATCATTGCATTGTGACTATATTAAGTTATCTGTGAAAGAACACAAAAAAATTGTGACTTGAAATGTTGCTTCTAAGATCTGATAAAAATCTTCAATGTCCAAAGAGACACACTCCATTTTTTCTCACTAGCTGAAAATTGCTAACTTGCCCATAAGGAGCATTTGCAGAATGAAATTATGGAGAGAACACACACTTATAATTAAATCTTTTTGTGTTTAAAAGGCAGGATGTACTCATTCTATTTCTAGCAGAATCAAATGCACTTTCATTATATCTCTTAAGATATTGTGATTAACCACTGTTAAAATACATGGGTTTTTTTCTGTGTAGCAGATAGTATCTAACTAATGGCTTCAAACACAATAAAATATAGTTATTTCAGCAAACAAGGTAAAAATACCTCAATTAAACTGACATTGTCTTTAGTCAAGTCTGCTAGTAACTACAGAGCAAGTCTGAAAGGAGTGAGAAAAAACATATGAGGCTGGATTTAAAAAACAATGCAATTCAACAGGCATAAAGAATTTTAAAACGCAAATATTTGAAGATTCACTTTTATATTATTCTCTGCAGAATGTCTAATGCGGTAATGGCAAGTACAGTGGTGCTTGAATGACATGGCAGGTTTTCATGTTGTTAAAGAAAGAGGAAAGATGAGTGGCTAGAATGGCTTTTGATGGAAGAACTGTTTTGTTCATCTGCTGTTGTGTTACTTTATTTTGTTAATTGCGTTATTTGAATATGGAACTTAATACTAAGCAGAGTAAAAAGAGGAGAGAAAAATACACAGCAGAGGAAAAAGAGGAGGAAAGAATTAAAATACGTACAACAAGAGCGAAAGACATGCAGCATCTTAGATGTGGGTAGGAGAAGAGATGTTCAAACTGTTGTTTCAAAGTGATGTTCTGTAGTCACGTCAGTGAATCAGAAGTACAAGTTTGAGAAGGGATGTCTAGCAGGAGATCATCCTTTAAGAGTTATCAGTGAAAGCAAAAGCTTCCAAGAGCTGAGAAACATGAAGACCAAGTGAATGTCACTGTTTTAGATTAAAGCATATTCCTCTTTCCACCATGGAAACAACCTTCTATCTGGAGGATAGAAGGTATCTGATATCCTGTCAGTCAGGAACAGCTATCATCAGAAAACTGCTGTTAGTAACTCCGTGTTGTGATTCCCTTACAGACAGCACAGATTACTGAGTATTTCTAATAGCCACCAATTGCCACAAGTTCCTAACCATGGGGGTGTAGTTATACTCTGCACATGGATATCCCTGAGCACACAGAGCTTGTAGTGCTTTAGCCACTGAACTAGAAACATTCTGCACTGCAACAACATAATT
Organism: Regulus satrapa; assembly: GCA_013396955.1. Classification (NCBI taxonomy): domain Eukaryota; kingdom Metazoa; phylum Chordata; class Aves; order Passeriformes; family Regulidae; genus Regulus; species Regulus satrapa. Next base: position 30,816 of record VWZN01000073.1, read on the forward strand.
CACAAAACATCACTCAATTTGTTAATTGGAACACACTGATCACTCAAAAGGCATCTTCAGATCAAGCCCTCTTTTGTTTCTTGGTTGTAAAGAATAGACCAAGAAGCTCTAAAGAGTTAATTATGCAATATATAAAGTGTCAATGTTTGGACCCAATCACGATTTTAAAACAAATATTAATGTTAATATTAATCATTATTCTGCAGAGAGAGATGTAGAAGACATTTTTATGTTCCATACCAGTTCCTTAACGTGGTCTCATTTCTGTGTTGCTGTGGATACTGTCTTTCTGAGGAGACAAAATGCCATTGTTGGCATTAGGAATTCTAAGGTGCTCCCAGAATCATTAGTGAAACAGTTCCTACATATAAATAATAATTAAAGGAAAATTAAATTAGTATAATTTATTATTTTGAAGTTAATATAAATCATTATAAATACACACAAATTCACTTTCTATTATTTTGTTCCTAAACAGGAACTTCAATAAATCTAGTCACAAAATATAGATCAGTATACTGATCCTCTACCCAGCTTTGCTGGGATTTGAATTATGAATTCTTTCCATTCTGCAAACTGGGTTTAACTCAGTTGTTGATGGCAGTAATATTTTTTTTTCTTTAAAATCTATAAGATTAGAAGCAAGCTCTTAAATATGTTCACAGTTGGTCCTCATGGTTTTAATGGAGTTCATTAAAATGCATTGCATTCTGCTATGCCACTCTCGCTGTCCAAGTTATTAACATAGGCTACCATCTGTTCATACCTACTGTCCAGGGCTGTGATTGCAATCTTTCCCTACTCCAATTTAGTATTAATCTCCCGAAGCAGCATCTTTTGTGTTACAAAGTTGATTCCTTTCTGTATCCAATCAAGAAGCAATGAACTGGTCCAGCATTGTTTGCCAAAGGATTGCTCATGTGATAAAAGAGATGAGATTAGCTCATCTGAGATACTATTTCTGGTTTTACCCACTCTATGTATTCACAAATATATCCAGCCACACCCATCATCTTAAATTCAGGAAATAAGACAGCAGACATTGGAGCATCCACTTGCCATTCCTTTTCCCTTTTTCCTGAGCACAGTTCAGAGTGGCTGTTCAGGCTCTCTCCTCTCCCTGTACAGCTGAATTCCTTCTAGGTCTGCTCAGGGGGTGCACTGCAGATCTGCTGCTCTCCAGCAGTGTGCCCTATGCTCTCCTCCTCGTGTAAAACAACCCAGCAGCCCTGTGAGGGCACCAGCCAGCACCACACACCCTCTGCCTCTCTTCTCCCTTGGTCCTTGTCAGACACTCCTGCAAGGAGGCTGTGCTGTGGCATGGAGAAGTCAGAGGGGAAAGCAGCTGCCATGGCAGTGGCCTTTGGCTAGAGAAGAGAAAAGCCATGTCTCTGTGAGTACCAAGGCAGTAAATTGGCACTGGGGGAACAGCTCGGCTTTTTGGTGAGGGAGGAAAGGACATCCCAAGGCACGTTCAGGTCTGCACAGCTGCCAAGATCAATGCTACACTGTGCCAAGCTGACATGCCTTGGAAACAAAACTGTACTAAAATCTCGTATTGAGTTCATAATTTTATTCTAGATTTTCTTCCAATTTAAGTCAATTTAAATGTTTAGCCTTTGCACGGTGTTAAAAGTTTTAAACAAAGTTTAACAAATTGAGCTCACACCAGTTATATTTCCTTTTTCTGGTCTAATGGATTATTTTCATGTATATTTTGCATGAAGGTATCACGTGTTCCTCTTCAAGAATTGCCTTCATTAGATTTGGTCTCTTTGGGATGTTTTTCTTCTTTGCAGGTTATTCATGAAGCATCAGTGGTTTGCACAATCCATTATAGATTGTTGTTTGGCATTTAGTTTACACAAGCCTTTCATCTTATAGGGTGGTAATATTTTTGTACAGTCTGATCACCTAATTATTCCATATTTAGGCTGCAAACAAATGAGAACAGAGAGAGAATTTCACCAACAGTGTATGTGATTTGTTACTGACTTCATATGGTAGGAAATGTTTTCTTTCAGAAGTATGAAGATGCAAAGGTTAAAAGATGATGAGAGAGTAATAAGCTGAAATTAGACATGCAATTACAAAGAATCTTTTTTTAATTCTTTGTCCTCAAAAATGTCTTTTTTTCGGATCTTTCAGATCTCTGACTTTTGAATAGGTCAGATCAAATGTCTGAAACTATCCAGTCTGTTAGAAAGAGAACATCCTAATTGCTGTTATTATGATAATCTAATTCCGGTAGTGGCCAGAAGTCAAGATCAGAATCAAGCCAGAAATTAGTTGGCTGCTATGTAAATATAGCAATAGACAGTCTCCATCCTGCAGAGCTAAGACTCTAAAGGTCTTACAAAAATAGGAAAAGTAGATAGTTTTCCACTGTTTTATCCATTTAATGTAGATTCGCTTTTCAAATTTGCTGTTGTCTTCAGTGCTTAAGACGACACTATTTTCCTGTTTCACTGACAGATACATCTTTGGTAACAGATGCCGATAAAGTGATTTGAAAGAGAAGAGGCAGGTCTGGAAGTTGATGCTGAGCACAGAGACAGCATAGGAAAAGGCCAAAAAGGCTAATCCTGCCCAGAGAAAGGTCACGCCATTTGGTGGCAGATTTCAAGTCTATTTTCACTCCAGATTTGCACTGTTCCCCTTAAGGAACATAAGAGGAAATATAGTCTTGGTTTAGAGGGAGGCTAGAGAGGTGATGGAAGACGAGACTGAGGTTTTGTAAAGGACAAGAAGACAGCATCCACAAGAATGCAGCATATCCTCACTATCAAAATACAAAACCTTTTTATTTTAGTCACACTGATTTCTGCATTGGCACTTTTCAACAAATGTATTCCATGCTTAACTTTTGAGACACCTGAGGAATTAAGAGTACTCTGTGGCAACTCCAGAGAGTCTGTAAAGACAAGGTCGAGACTATGGTTGGAGATAAGCCTTCCTTTGGCAGATAGAATGTTTCCATGATTAGAGGAAGAGAGCAGTTAGAAATGCTCTTTATTCACCATAACAGGGATGTTAGTAACAGCAGGTACACTCTGTACATCCTGAGGGGCTGAGCTTTGTGAGTATGAGAATCCACCTGCCAATTGCAAAGCAGACCTTTCCAGGCTTGCCTAGAAAGCACCATAGCCATGCCAAATGGCACTATTTTGTTTTAGTTAATTAGACCCAGTAATTAAAACAAATGAAGGGGACAAAACTGCTCCCAGGGGCTGGTTTAATACTTCTTCATGGCTTCATACTGTGCTGTAGCAATGTGTCATCTTGTTTGGAACTAGCTCAGAGATCTCTGGTATGGTACAATCTTGCAATTTGGACTGTTATAACTATAATTTCCTTGTTCTCTAACCCATTTTCTTGGATTTTACACATTGAACCGTCATCAGAACAATGAGTACAGTCATTGCAGTACAAGTCTACAGTAATCTTGGTAAGGTCAAGATTCTCTGTGCTTGACTGTAGGTGTCATAGTGCCAGATTTACTAGAAAAAAATGTAGTGCACCAGTGAATGCCTGACTTCATTGTTCAGTCTTAAACTTGTCCCTCAATACTAGCAGGTATATATACAATGGTATATTGTCGTGTATATTTTATTATGATAGCTCTGTTCTTATTTATTCTTTTTCTAACCAATGACTATTACTTTTTTTCTTAAATACTAATATTATTAGCTCTTATTCAGGCAATCAGTTATTGTAAAAAAAAAAAAAAAAAAAAAAAGCATATAAACTTTTCCTGAATGCTGCCTAATTGTGACTAAGGCAATTTTTTGTTAGTCAGTTTATACTGGTACCACCATGTTGGAGAGGTTATGAGTGTAAATGGTTTTTTATTGAACCCTACACTGATAAATAATTGTGGGATATTTATAGCTCACATGGCCCTACCCTTTCAACAAATGGGCGAATTGAAGGGAGAAGTGTCCTTTTCTGTGCTGTGTGTCACCTGTAGCAGCAGGGGCAGGCAAGACCTACTCCAGAGTTTGTAGGTATTTCGACCCAAAAGAATATTTTTCTGCTTCTTTCTTCTTGTCCTTGATTGCAGTTCTTTGCCACAAAGATAATACCATTTTATTCCATCTAATGTTTTTACAAAAGCTAGACTTATATCTTTTGTCTGAACTACTTTTATGGCTGGGAGGAACAAAACAGTAAAGAGACAAAACCTCTAAGCAAAAATGTGATTTGTCCTCTCAAACAGTCCCTTAAATGACCCGCATTGTTTAGTGCAGCTCTGCATCTGCTGGTTTGGGGAAAACCATCATCCTTTTGTTTTCTCAAGGATTTCTCTGTCAGAGTGGAGCTGCAGAATTCTCTCAGAGCAGCAGTGGAATGTAGGTGCTGCACCTCTTCCTGCTTTCTGTGACATAATCACACAATGAAACCCCTTGTATTTTGGACTTCTTTTACTGAGAAACAGTAACTAATAACAGCTTTCTGGAAAAGAAATCCCTTGGTTTATCAACTAGAATACAATATTTGAATTAAAGAAAATAAAAAATAACATGCAACCTCTGCTGTCTTTAATCTTGCCCAGTTTTACTGAGACACTGCTTCAAAGCTTTCCTGACACAGCAACTGTTCTCCTAGAACTGAAAACTGAAACTGTTCTGTTTCTTTGGGTTGAAGACTTGGTCTTTTACTTCACTTAGGGAGATTCACTTGCGTCTTTTGCTTCTACAGAATCTGAGTTTGATTTCCTCTTATGGGCAAGTGTATTAGTTCTAAACTAAACATTTGATATTGCTTCACCCTGAGGAGAATAGGATCAACCTGTTAAAACTGCTTGTTTTCACATTATCTTTTAATAAGCCCTAAGTGCAACTTGCTGGGTAGGAATTAGAGAACACCTCTCTGGTTTTGCCTTTGCAGGCAGATCCAGATAGAACATAGGTAATTATTTAAATGCAGCCTCACATTTATCTTCCTGTTGGATTCTTCCTGCAGAAATGGTTGTACTTCACTCTGCTAATTGCTTGTAAAATGCAAACATACCTATTTGATAAGGTTTTGTGCTCACTTTGCATACTAGTGATGAGGCAAAGAGCAGAAAATTGGGTCTTCATGGAAAGACACTTTCGTTTTTTTTTAATTAAGCAATAAGTAAACAAAAGAAACCTATCACAAAAATCACATTGAAGATGCAAAGCTGAGTATTCAGTACTTAAGTTCCAATGCTACTGAAGTGCTGTTTGTTACATTTATTCTGTTTTCCTTCCCAGATTCAAGCATTATAATTTCAAATTGTAAAAAATTGAATGGTTTGAGTTCAAGAGGAACTTAAAGAGCATCCATTTCCAACCCCCATGCCACGGGCGGGGATGCCACCAACTAGAACAGTTTTTTCAGTGCCAAATCCAACCTGGCTTGAGCACTTCCAAGGATGGGGCTTCTATTCTCTCTTTGCTTTGCAGTTCTTATATAGTAAAGTTTTATGAAAGCTTAATCAATATCAATTGGATTTCTATATTAGCATTGCTTTTCTTCTTTTATTACTTTTATTACTTTGAATAGATATTGAAATGTGAGTATGAAGTATTTGAAATTTCAATCATATTCTTCAGAACCAGGGCTTTAATTATCATCATAGAGCTCATATCAAATAGGATGGACTGTTTCTTCTGCTTCATTCATAACTTCTATTTCCTTACACATTCCATGATCAATAAATACACAGAGCAAGAATTCCACCAACAGTAAAAAAAGTACAGTTCAGATTATTTCACTCATTGGAAGCAAGTGCTTATTTCCTTGTGTATTTACTAGTAGTCATGTGTATACAAAGGTATCCAATTTTATCATCAAATTTGTTCCAGTTTGTTCTTTGAATATTATCTTTTTACTATCACAGTATCTAAATTTCAGTCTGATACCATATTGAAGGGTGAAATTTGTACTGGGGTTGATTTTACTCATTTACTTGCATTCCTGGCTTTTTTGGTTTTGCCTTTTTTTTTTTTTTCTTGGCAGCAAGCGAAACAGAGCAAGTTTATGCATAATCAAGCTGCATATCTTGCTTTGTCCTTTTTGGTGATAATCCACCCACTTTTCTGGAACTTTAGTGGAAGTATTTGGCTTTGGAAGTAGCGATTAACTGATGAGACTAATAGGAATGACAAGGACTGAAAATAAGCAGTAAAAAAAGCAACTGAGTAATGTTAATAAGATAAACAAAGTTAATTTGCCTAAGTAATCTGAAACATTTAGGCAATGTAACACAGTGGGTAAAAAATGACAAATGCAGTGTTTAGAGTAGATGATAGGGTAGTTTGCAGCAGGTTCATACATCCCTCATGATCTTACATGTTGCCTCTTTCATATGACACTGGTATTTGATGCCCTTGAAGTTCCCATGAGACGTTTACCTCCCTCAGGGAGCATTGCACAGCTATGCCTTTTCCAACACCAGGCAGGTGACTCTGAACTCCCCTGCACCTGTGGTGAAATGTCAGGCAAAGCAGAGCGCTCTGAGAAAATGGCCTCTTGCTTTGAGAGCTTCTCATTCCATGAAAAGTGCGATGTCACATCAGCTTTTACAGTGCACTGCATTAAGTCAGGGATTGATTAGCCACTTCCACTGCGAGTAAGAAGACAAAAGAAGAACAGCAAGTCCATTTTTCCTCACCATTCAGAATAAGACAGTCTGTCTGTCTGCTTTCCCTTATCTCTGTGGCAGAATCACAGAAAAACTAGGCTTGGTGAGCACCTGTGGAGATAATCCAGTCTAACCCCTGTGTCAAGGCAGGGTCAGCCTGGAGCAGGTGACAAGAAGAATGCATCCAGGCAGGTTTGGAATGTCTCCAGAGGGGGAGTCTCCATGGCCTGCCTGGACAGCTCTTCCAGTGCTGTGCTACTCTCAATGGAAAGTTCTTCCTCACGCTGAGATGAAACTTCTTGCGCTTTAGGTTATCGCAATTGCTCCCTGTCCTGTTGCTGGGCACCACCACAAAGAGTCTGGCACCATCCTCTTGGCACCCTCCTTGAAGATATTTATATGCATTAATGAGATCCCCCTGAGTCTTTTCTTCTCCAGACTAAACAGGCCCAGCTCCCCTCCTATGGCTCTCCTCATAAGAGAGATGCTCCAGACCCCTCATCATCTTTGTGGCCTTCAAAGATATTTTGAAGAAAATTTCCAAGTAAATGCAGAGAAAAGATTGACTGTGTAGAAGACTGTTGTCAAAGATACAGTATCTTTTTTTTAAAGCAGAGTTAGAAGGGAGTTAGAGATAAATGTAATCCAAAAAAGGAGGTCATGACAGAAGTTTTTCAGGTTTTGGTTTATTATATTCATCCTGACACAAAGAGCCCTTTCAGAAAGGTCAGTAATATTTCACATTACAAAAATCAATGTAAATTATGTATAATTATCAATTAGTTGTGTTCTACTGTCTATTTCACTTAATAACCAGTGACTTCCACTGCCTTTAGCAAAGTACAAGAATCCTGGGATGAGGATTCTAGTAGAAGGTAATCAGTGACAAACTTGGAGTTAAATTGTTTCTTCCTTTGTGGCCTGTACACTGTTACATTCATGCCATCAAAGGCTCCAGGTTTCTTTCAGTGGTACAGGGATTAAATCTAGAGCCCTGTAAGTATAATACCCACATTAAAAGAGGCTGTGGCACAGCAACCACTCCTGTACTGTGGGGAAATTGCACTGGGATCAGGTGTTGAACATTAACTTCTGCTTTTATCCAAAATGTAAGTGCATCATTCAGTGTTAACATTGCCAGTGCCTCCGAGGGAGGAACACCAATTCGTACCCTGCCCATATCATTCCTTACCAGAGCTTTTTTATCCTCTAGTTGTACTCAGTTTTGTGTTCCAAAATACCCTTCCCAATTATATGACTGCAAGTTTGGAAATAGCAGGTTTTCTGAAACGGCAGTTCTGGAAGAAATAGATAGCAGCTGGTAGTCTCTAGAGAGGCTGGTGGGTAATTACTGCAAATAATATGGAATTATGTCACAATGGTTGAAAATAACAGCTGAGTTTTGATGGGAAATTTTCAGCTAATCCAAACACAAATCTCATATGCTTAGTCTCAACCATTTCTGTTTAATAAACTGTAGAGCAATGGAATGTATGTCAGTCAGACCAGCTGGTTATGATGTAATAATTTGCTACACATAAATATTCTTTATAGTAGTTATTAATTCCTGAAACATTATCTATAAAGCCTGAAAACTGACACTTTTTTTGTTTTTGTTTAAAGATAAATATATTTATTTATGTGTATGTAGTCAATTTGTTCATTTTTTTACCAAATAATTTCCTTGAAGTTCTTGTTCATAAAGATTTGAAATATACTTAAAAACCATCTTATTAGAATCCTTCAAGCAGCTTAGCTATACATTTTTACAAAAAATGTTGGCTTGGAAACTGCTCTAGAAAAAACAATTCTCTGCATTTTTGTACCCAAATAAGGAAAATCAGATTTGAACAAAATATCAATTTGATTATCTGAATATTTGACATGTTCATCTTTTATGAAGGTTGTTGGATTACTCTTTTTTTTCCTTTTTTTAGTAACTAATACATATCAAAAATTACATGGAAACACAGCGTGATGTTATTACCTCAAGGTTAAAAGAAAAAAAGATTCTGTAGTGAACAAGATTCTATTCCAGTTTGTTAAATGACATGTCTTTAGTGTCATATGGATATTTCTGCTTAGTAAGTCATCATTATGACTTTTATTTGTTGCTTTAAGAAAATCTTCTTCAGCAATTGCTGGAAAAATGGACAAAAAAAAATCAAACATTATTCCAAAGTACTGTTGTTTGGTTAAGGCCTGTGAGGAAAATACCTTGGATTATAGTTCTTCCTTTCACATTTCTTTAATTTTTTTTCCTCTAAAAGGACTGCTGCCTGTAATTAAATTACATGCCAGATGCAGTGTCACCAGGTCTGTGCTGATTTCAATACAAGTTCTTCATATATTAATGCCTTCCCTGTAAGAGCTTTTAAAAAAAATCTGTATCCATTCTTGGTTATACAAATAACACTGGAGCATATTCTTTTTTTTTTCCTCAGTGCTGTTGTTTACTGGAGGTCTTCTTAAGGGTGCTCCTATCTCTGTGATTTGCACCAGTGGGATGGAAGAATTCCACACAGTTTTCACTGTGGTTGCAGTTACAGTGCCTGTTTCTGCAAGCCTGTGGAAGCACATGTGCATTACAGCATCACCCCTAAGGAGATACTCCTCCCACCCCGAGTGGCATCAACAGTGTAAAAAAGCTACACTTACTGGAAGCAGCTAAAGTGCCCCAAGCACACAACTAAGGCTTACAGATGTTACAGTTTACAAGAATCTTATCAGTATTTTTTCATTAGTGCATGACACAGTGATATACAATACACCAGTGTGGGAACTGAACATCACCTCTTCATGAAGCTTATTAGATGAGTAGATGCTTAGAGAAATATGCTACACTACAAGGAATGCGCCAGAAAAGGAGAGGCACAAAATAAAAAAAAATTATCAGCATTTGAATTGACCTAGAATCAGTTATGAGAATGTTCAGGTATTTTTGTCATCACCCCTCTAGGGAGCACATTTGTACACAATTGGAAGGTTTCATTCCAGACTGACTCAGTAGTATAATGATTTTGCAAAGCAAGAGTGGATTTTATAAAAATTAGTTATATTGTGCAGCTACTACATCTGTCTTCCAGAAAGCCCAAAATGGAGATGTCTGTGTAGAGAAACATGCCGCTAGATTTCCCTCCAGGAAAATAGACACGGGTCTCCAAAATGTATCTAAGAATCCTGTGCTGGCTCACATTTACATTAGCTTGTGCAAGTTTTTCAGAAATTAAGTGAGCAATCCATTGGTCCTAACCTAAATTCAGAGCACTTTGTAACCAAAATGCATGGTTACCATGGATAAACCCATCTATTATCCAGTTTAAATTGCCAGTGCTGACTCATACGGGCACGTGTTTGCTCCATTCTTTGGTTTATATGAACTGAAGAGGTAAAATGCATGGATACTAAATGACCTCTTATGTCCTGTGAAGTGTTTGCTGATGTTCTCATACATTAATGTAAGGAATTCTGGATTAATTTTTCACTTACATGTAAGTAGAAATAATACCCTGGGAGACTCTTTAAGTATTCTCTGCAAGAAATAACAGCCTGCAGAAAAGAAGTCAATTATTCATTAATTGCTTTTCTGCTCATTTTTAATGTGTTATAAATCTTAACCTTAAAAAAAAAAAAAAAAAAAAATCAGTGAATGGTACGTGGAAATTGTACCTTCCAGGACGAGTTCGTCAATTAGTGGCAGTAGCTCTTCTTTAAAAGTAAATAAGCATTGCCTAGGTTTGTGATACTATAGCAAACCCTCTCAAGTTACATTGTATGATCTAACAACCCATTTAAGCGGAGCTTGAATGAACAAAAAAGGTGCTATTAATTTCAGAAATTTCACTCTTTTAGGTTGCCGTCTAGGATAGATTTTTTTAAATAACCTAAATAGCAGATGTGTGGTGAATTCATAGCAATAACTTAATTGTTCTTGGTGAAAGCCTGCTCCACCTTGTAAGAATGCCTTTTATAGAGCAAATGTTTTTTCATCTAGCTTTCTATAATAGTTTGGGAAAAACCTGCTACTTAAAAAAAAAAAAAGGATTCCTCAGAACCATGAGAACATATTCTCTCTGTGGTCCTGTTTAATGCTAGTAGCAATGATACTGTGCTGGGGAGAGTTCCTAGCACACTCAAGTAGCATGAAGATTAATAAATGCAGTATTTATACAGAAACTGATTTAGTGATTTTTCTTGAGTGTGATGGAAAGGCAGTGAAGGTGAAAATGCTACTGCAATGCTAAAAAGGCAGTAAAAGCCCACAGGGCACTTCATAAGCTGATTTGCACAAAACTTAGTAACTCCCTGCATAATAAAATGCATCTGAAACACTTGTCGGATGGCATGGAGTGCTGATTTGGCATAATAATAAAACTAAACATTTCCTTCTAATGTATCTGACTAGATCTGAAAACACAGAATGTGTCACTCACAGTGCATTTTCACTGACACAGAATCCAATGCTACATTCAGTGTATGACAGAGGATGGGATGCTCCTGCTGTTACAGAAAATTAAGTTTCCATCCAAATATATGAGATTGCTATAAAACTGTGTTGCAAAGCAAGCAGAAGTAGGGAGTAAAAAGGAGGTTTGAAACTGGTAAGTTCTTGATACATAATATTTACAGCATTCTTGGTGAACACCTGTCATTTTTTAAGGGAGCTGGGAAAAACAACTACTCTTTTGCATAGGGAAGAATGTCCAAGTGACATTACACCTCAAACAGATGAGATCTGTGGAGAATTTAGGAAACTGTGAGCAGTAAACAAAGGTATGATTATTCTGCCCAGAACTTGTGGATGCCTGGTTTCATGCTGAGGGAGAAGGCAATGAAAGATTTGAGCAAGGATAAAGGTCCTGTTAGCTAAGGGAGAGAAGGAATAGAGCTGTCCAGATCTGCAGTGGGTGGGTGAACAATGCAGATCATAGTGTACAAACTAAAACAGGGATCAAAATCCTGGAAGAAAGATGGATGCTTCTTCCAAACAAATGAAATCAGACTTCAAAAATGCAAGAAGTGGTTACTGACTTCTGCCACCCAGCTCCATCTGCATATTCAGTATGTGGAAAACAGGAGGACGCTGAGAAGGGGGAGTCCATTTGAAAAATTTCAAAGCCATTTCATCAAACCATATTTTCCACTTGTGCTTGTAGAGCTGTGGAGTTTTCTCCTCTTTCTTTTTCTTAGCTCTGATGAATGTAGGTTTCATAGATTCTTGTACGACTGGCATTTATAGCTGTTACTTCCTCTGGCTACTACACAGTGGTTGTCTTTTCTAGCTTGGCACTCAAAAGCTTCTTAACCATTTTGTAACAGCCAAACAAGAATCTAAAGAATGGGGAGTCAGCAAATTTTTGGTTTTTTTCTCACTGCAGTGAAGAGAGAAGCCTAATTTTTTGTTTGTTTTGGTTTTCCTAAGGGTACTCAGATCCTGAAAATTGAAACTGTGGGTATTACTACCTCTAGAAAAAGCAAGCCAATTATGCTTAAAATGCAAGTCCTGTATTATTATGTCATCAGTGCACTGCAGCACAAGAATGTTATCTACTGTTAGAATGCTATTAAGTGTTTTTATTTCCACTCCTTCTATTACAGAACATGAAAAGCAGCGATTGTGCAAAAGCACAGATTATATGAATTTGCACTTCAAAGTGAAATGGTTTTATAATGAATATGTGCGAGAACTCTCTGCTTTCAAGGATGCAGTGCCTGAATACTCTCTGTAAGTGGAGTTCCAGGGAGGCTTCTGTGAGTCTGGGCTTCGTGCAAGGTTAATTTTGATCAAATATTTATGCTCAGGTTTATGCAAGATCTCAAGGTGTGTAGAACCAACAATTAATTTTGCACTTCCTTGTCTTGATTCCTTATTCAATCAAGGGAAATAGTCCAGGTATTAAATACGCAATTAGCTATTTTATAGATTTCTACAGTTGTTATAACTCCAGCTCTTCAGATGACAAAATTCTTTGGTCAGAAAATGTCTGAGGAATGTATGAGATGTGGGAATAGCAGCACTATTAGCTTTAGGTCCCTGCATTTTTTTATAACCAAATTTGTATAAAGCTGTAATGCTAATAGCATATATTACTGAAATAATTTTGCTGGATCAGGTTAATACTCAGCTGCTGGTGTTGTTTTCCCTGTCTCTCTGCAATAAATGTATTCAGTCCTGTCCTTGAGTATGAGCTATCCTTAATCTTCTGCAAGTCTGCTAGTTTGCTGAGATGGTTTGAGGCCTGTTATTACTTTTATTTTTTCTTAACAAACGAAAGAAAAAACAAAGCTGATTTTTACTGAAACAAAGTTATATACAAGCAATTTCTTATAGAAATAAAAAGAAAAATGTTACCAAAGAGCCAATATTGATAGGTGCACACCTGCCATGCATCACTGGTAGAGAATTGGCTACTGCTAGTTTTTTATCACCAGGGCACACCAGTGAGAGTATTGTGAAACTGAAGCCTCAAAAGCTTCTGGTGGCTGCAGCGTTTTGGTGACAAACATTTTTCCAGGGTTGTTGAAATCTTTAGCAATCAGAACAGAAGACAAATTGCTGGGTAGTATGACATCTCTCCTCTCAGCATCTTTATCAAATGTACCTACTTTACAAAATTGCTTTTAATTTTCAGGTGGTTTGAACCATTTGTAATACAGTGGCTGGATGAAAATGAGGATGTCTCAATGGAATTTCTTCATGGAGCCCTTGAAAGAGACAAAAAAGATGGGGTGAGCCTTTACTTTTTAAAGAAGATAATAAATAAAGTAGTAAAACATATTATTACAAAACAAGAAGTAGGTTTGGTCCCACAATATCCTTCTTAGGTTTCAGAAGATAACAGCTTTTGGAAGGTGAGGTTTTTTTAGGTTTTGTTTTGTTGGGGTTTTTTTTCCTTTATTACTTTTTATGACTCTAGGAGGAATTTGAAGTAGAAGAATCAATGAATACAGTTTTGGTCTCTGAACAAATATTAACATTTGAATGTTTCTCTCTAGTTTCAGCAAACATCAGATCATGCCCTCTTCTCTTGTTCTGTGGTTGATGTCTTCACGCAGCTCAATCAAAGCTTTGAGATTATTCGGAAATTGGAGTGTCCTAATCCCGAAGCACTCTCTCATTTAATGAGAAGATTTGCAAAGGTAAATTAAAGTCAATGCATCTCAACTAAGCTTCAGAAAGAATGACACTGTGTTGCCATGTACTTAAAAGCTAAGTGATTCCAATGCTTTTTAAGAGTCAATGTTTTCTATCTGATTGGGATCCTCAGAAAGACATGCTGTCTGTGGTTTAAGACTGGCTTTTGTCTACTTTGTCAAAATGGTTTACCAGTTTGAGAAGTTCTATCCTCTGAGATTTCACATTTATGTATTATATACATATATGTATGCATCAATTGCTATCTTGCTAAGAACCGATTGCGGTTCCATTAATGGAGCCATTCAGTGAAATGCAATTAGCTAATTAGGAAGTGCAAGTGAAGGAAAGATTCAAGGTGTGGCAACAAAGTATTTTTTGAAGCTTGAAGTCCTGAGGTGGTAGTTGTTCTCCTGCTGCTTGATAAACTCAACTCTGCCAGCTTTATATTTGGATAGTTACATTTCCTCACAAGCTCTGAATTTCCATTATAGTCCTGCTGGCGTTAGAAAAGTTCACATTTACATTTAATTCTGTTCTTTCATTGCAAAAATTCTCCATTTGCAGGGTTCTTATTTATATGATTATTGTAAGGTAACTCATATTGCCAGACTTTGAACAGTGCTCCTCTTTTCTTGCTCTTCCATTATATTTCTAGTCTATGTATTGTCACCCTGGAGGATTTTTTTGAGCTTGCTACTGTTCCATTAATCATTGCAAGGAGTAGAGCTCTCAGCGCTTCTCAAAAGCAGTACTGCTAAAATTAAACTATCTCTGCTATTGAAGATTGCTTCACATTAAGAACTACCCACCATCTGCTGAAAAGGGATTTGAAAATGTGCTCACAGGATTGTTCATATTATATCTAAAAAATATAATATACTTTGTGTGTAAGCACCTGTAAAACATATCATTTATACAAACCTCTTCTTTTATTATTTTTTTTTTACATTATGAAATTCACCATTTAAAATATTCTTCTCCTCTTCTAGACTATCAACAAAGTACTTGTTCAGTATGCTGCAATTATTTCAAGTTACTTCAGCTCCTATTGTGATAAAGAAAATGTGGTGAGTAAGAAGCTGTGGCTTTTTTCTGCCTCAGAAATTACCTTTAAGTGACTTGCTGTACTTTTTGAAAATGTAATCACTTCTTTATATGAAAAAACATGAATGGAGGGAGGTCATTATATTTTCATAGCTGCTTACAGTGATGTGCAAAAGCCGTAATAAGTGAAATTAGTAAAGAATCCTAGTTAGTAATTTCAGTATTAAAGTTACAAAATAATTACCAGATTACTACAAACCTGCTGTGGATAACAGCCTAATACTGTGGTGAACATGTTGAATGTATCCTCATCTTGTTTCTAGAACAGAAGAAAATATCTTTGTGTAGGGTTTTCACTCTGCACTGCCTTTCCCCTCTGTATCAGTTTGTGCACTGGAGAGTTTCCAGGATCGCTGTTCCCTGTGCAGGGAACGTGGGCAAAGCTTGCTGCTGATGCTGCTGCTGCTGCAGCCGCCTCTCCCCAGGCTTCACGCTGCAGAGGGGACAAGAGCATGGTGCTGGTTTGTTACCTCACTGCTTGCCAGGACCAGATTACCATGGACTCAGAAATGAATGAGATATGGACACTAAAGGTGTAGCTGAGCAAGGGGAAACATTTTCAGTGCTTTAACAAAACCAAGGAAAATTGTTCTTGGGAACTGGCTTTTCAATGTCATTGATATCCAGTCAAAGCTAGTTCTCCCATGGCAGGCAGCTTTTAGCCCAATGTCTGCTGCGTTCAGCAGGGCTTTGTTCAGCTGTACCCATCTGCAATCAGGTCAATAACTGTACCTCCATCCTCAGACTGTTTCCTTTTAATGGTACAGCCCTTAGCCCATCACAGGTCTCAGCTGTCCTTGTGTCACATCCCCATGTGTGACATCTGCCAGTGCCCTATATAGTTGGGGCAGTGTGATGGCCTAGAGGTCACCAACATACACACAATAATGGAATTTAGAAAGACATATATTGCAGCTAAATATCAAATATTGGGAGTTCCTATGAATTTAATGTTAATATTAAATAAAACTCACTACTTTCTAGAAAAAAATGAGTTCTAATAAAGCATTGAATCAAGTCTCACTTCTCAAAGTTTGTAGTCCTTTGGCCTATCCAATGGGATTTTTTAAATTGTTAGAGTGAATAACTTCTGAAGTCATCCTCCCACCTATCTTTATTAAGGCTTTAGTTTTAATTAATCTCATTATGAATGAAAGAATGGCTTGGGTTGGAAGGGACCTTAAAGATAATTTCCTTCCCACCTCTCTGTTGTGGGCAGAGACACCTTCCACTAGACCAGGTATAAAGTATCGTATCAAATGCATTTCAGTGCCATAAATTTTTTTAACATAATTTGTCTTGCATACTTTTGTCTTAATGAAAGTCCATTTTACCTGGTAATTTCAGCTACAATAAATGTTCATCTGCCTTAAAGTTGATAGAAGAGATTAAAACAAATACTTTTTATGATTCAAATTAGAATTTGAGATTTTTTTCTCCAGTCAATACTTTTAGTAATCTTATTAAACATTACAAAATGTGCTCATAAACTGTTCCAATAAAAGCATATCAAAGATGCTTTTCATAAAGGTATTTATCTTATGTAAAATCAACCTCTGATCTTCCACGTCCTATCAGCATTTTAAAATAAATGTTCTCGTATTGTACTTGCCACTCCCTTGTACCTGCTGTTGCATCTGTCTGATTCCTGTAAACTGCTGTACAGACTATTCTGAAGGGTAGGCCATAATGAAATACAATGAGAATGAAATAAAATGAGAATGATTTTAAGTAGTGTTCTTTATCTGACAGCAATTGCAAAGTTTTCATTGGGCCAACGTAGGCTTAAGCTCTGAAGGAGCCACCTGAGCCAGCCTCAAAGGAAACTTTGAAACTGCATCTTAGAAATATTTTCCAACCTTAATGATTCTATAAATCCATGAATGTGGGGCTGTTGAAGAATTGGTGGTGCACAATCTCACCTTTGGTACTCTCTCTGTAGGCCTGTATCTTGATGAACAACATTCAGCAATTGAGAGTCCAGCTCGAGAAAATGTTTGAGTCCATGGGAGGGAAGGAGGTGAGTCATATCTGTTTCCTGGTTCATTGAAAGCTCCTTAGAGATCATTAGCACCATGTTTGCAACCTAGTCAAAGCTTTTACTTCTACTTGCAAAGAAAATCAAAATGTTAAAAAAAAGTCTTCAAGACCTACTTACTGTCCTGACAATACTGCAATGATATAACCCTATTTCACAGACACATGCTAATGATCTGTAATGTTCTATCAGCTCTGGGTGTTTTGTGTTGCAATCTGTAGTGCCAGCTTTATTTTAATGTTTGTATTGGACTATACTTTGCTTTTTATGTATTGGTACGTTTTGTCTGTAATGTGTCATTGTCTCTGTCTAATGCCTTTGACTTGCAAACCACTGAGCAGAAGAAAGAAGGAGAGAGATTCTCTTATGAGGTTTGTGATAGTAAGCATCTTTTATTGTTCCCGACCATATTTTCCAAGGCTAAGAACAGTCACATTTTCTACTTATTTCCATTGATGCATTTGTGTAGTTCCCTATGATCTAAAACAAAAAAAAGAGCTATGCTTGGGCACTCCGTTGACACTAAACTGAAAAGTTTTACTAGGCAGATAGTGTAAAGCCTTTCAGAATTTTAAAAAATCCATAGAACATTTAAGTGCACTTTTCAGTATCTGAAATCCTGCTTGTATTCAAGATACCATTTCACCAAGAGCTGTTATTCAACAGTTCAAAACATCCTCGGCTTTACCCCATTTTCATTTTAGAAGATTCAAAAGTGCCTTAAGTCCTGTCCAACAGTAAAAGGGCATAAAGAGTGCTTCAATACCTTCCTGACTGTATTCTTTTACTGTTCTGAAATGTGATGAAGATATTAACATATCTTCAAGCCATAGAAAAAAAAATCTGCTTGTTGAGAAGCAACGTTTAGAATGTGGATATCCTATCCATACTGTCAGTAGCTGACTTTTAAAAAAAAGTTATGCATACATCATCCTTTTTCTTCTTGAGGCTGTAGCTTGATGGATTCACAGAACTTTGATCTAATGCAGCCACACTCTATAGAGGAAACTGGAAAACACAGCATTTCATATTTCCACATGCATAGTGGGACCCTGCAGAGGTGAGATGGGTCCCTTATGGCATGCAAGGAACTGCAGCCTCCACAGGCACCCACAGAGCCACTCCAGGGAGTGGAGGTTCTGCGGGGGCATAAACAGCTCCTGCTGAGGCTGCCACAGCAAAAATACCTCCTGCTCCAGATAACAGGAAACAAACTTATGTAGCCTTGTCACTGCTAATTTCTTACCAAACTTTGAAAACAGATATTCATCATCCAGAAGTGGCTGTTTTTGTGGTTCTTTTTATACCCTTTTCCCTCACTGAATGTTACAAGTAATCTTGTCCTCTGTTCTCTGCAAAGTACTTTTGTAATAGGTCTTTGGTCCAATCTTAGTTTTGAATGTCATGATTCATGAAAACAGGTATATGTCCATAAATCAGGATAATGTCAAAGGCAGAGGAAAGCTGAGTCACATTTTATGTCTATTTCTATCAGATTATTTTCAACCAAAATATTTGCCAGAATCTTTAAAATTTTCCCATTTTTGCAAGAAAATATCCATTTTTCATTTGCTCTTAATGCCTTATATAATAGCTTTTTCTAATTAGGAATTTTTCATAGCAATTTTTTTTCAAAAGTTCTTATGACTTCTCATACTTTTTGCTTTCCTTTTGATGTTAATGAGGATGAATTATTAAGGTTGTTACAGTATCAAAGCAGAATTTCCTATAAATATGGTACAACACACAACCCACGGAGACAATTTGGATATATTTTCCTATAATCCCTTCATTACATGCCTTAAGTGCATCTCTGATTCACAGTCTAAGAGAAAAGATCTTTAAAATACATTCAGAATTTTTGGGCTACTTATCAAAGAAAAGTACATTTATGTTCAATTTTTTTTCATCCATATCAAAATGCCACTAAAATGTTTGTCCTCCAGTTGGAATACTTATTCCCCTTGCTGTTCCAAAGGCACAACTGCTAATGGCAAATTTGGCTTATTGAACTGGTACTTAGAAGAAACAAAGCCAGCAATAAAATTTGTAAGCAGTTTCCTTGAAGGGAAAAAACAGTTTAATATTTCACTTGTGGAGGGCATAAAAGTCAGATGATTTTCAGCAAAATAATGAGACCTATTTCAGTTGAAGCGAAAGTAATTCTAAGAAAAATTAAATGCTGTTAATCTCCTCAGTGTCACACTGTGAGCAGTATGTCTTTCAAACTGTGCAGTCAAAATAACCACAATCAAGCAGCAGTTCCTATGTTCAGAGTAGTCTTATTGCACATTGCAGGCAGGGAACTCTATAAATAGAGAAAAAACCTGGTTTCTCAGATTCCCCACCATTAAAATAAAACAGTCTGAACAAGATGAGCTTCTTTATTAACTGTTCTCCTCTGTTGCAGCAAAGCAGGGAGGGTACTTACAAATCATATCAATGAGAACAGTTTGCCATAAAAAAGAGAAGTACATCCAACCCACTGTTTGTTTGGGTTTTTTTAAAATCAAGTCCAGAAACACAAGAACAGATCATCATCATAGAATTTTGGTGTAGTTCCTGTTTGTTTCATCCCAAAGGGATGCATACATTTACACTAAATATTTCTTTCATGTGTGACAAGCTGGAAGCTGATAAAAGAGAAAGAAGAGAAGTCAGTGCTTGTGTTGCTTTGCACCAGATGACAGAACATGGCAGAAATGAGTAATTACAGTAATTAGGATTTTAAAATAATAAAAAAAAAAGCGTAAACCAAAAGGAGGTTGCTTGTTTATGACAATATTATATTAACTGTAGATAAATCATATTTCCACTTTGGTAAGTTCAGTTCCAACTTCACTTATAAAGCTTAGGAACTCCTATAGGAATCTAGATGTGGCGTTAAAGACTTTGATAGGGTGCCAGAGGAGCAGATTTCAGCAGGATAGTTGTGACGTGTCCATCTTACCCTTGTACAGAGGCCCAAGCGCTTTACAGTGCACTCAGGCAGTGGCAGCCAAACATTTCACATCTCACTGTCCCCAGGCTGCACCTGCAGGAAGGGTGATGCCTACCAGAGACAGAAAGAATCACTAAAGGGATGAAGCTGATAAATAACGGTGTCTTTGGTAGATATACAGAAAACATGTAAAACTATTTTCTGAATAGAAGTAACCAGGTGGTCCCATTAGGAAACTATAAGTAATTAGATCGGTGAAATTGCAGATAAATGGAATTCTGATTAGAGAGGTTCCATTTAACTCATGCAAAAGTAATTTGCATCTCTCTAGTTTCCTGCAGGAACACCACCAGATTTGCAGTTAACAAGATTATGTCCACGCATATAGCACACATTAAATTACGGCAGGGAGTACCTCAATCTAACACATTAAAAGCAGCCAAATAAATCAGATTTTTAATTATTTTCCAAGGCTTTTCTGTATAAAGAAAAGCATTTTAGACAGGCAGAACTTGGAAACTATGTTATTCAAATATTTATTTTTTTTTCAGGAGTTCAGCAAATATGTTCTCAGTCTTTGTGTAGCATTCAGAAAAAGTCAAACTTCTAATTATCTCTTTGATATACATAATCAACAGATCTTACGTAGTGTGCCAACAAATTTATGATATATTCCCTTGTGGGTAAAAATTAATTCTGCTATTTAAGAGCATGTAAAATAACAGAAAATTGAGCCTAGAAAGGCCAAGAATATTAAAAATTGTTAGAAAATTATGATTTACACATTAATAATGAAATAAGCTTGATCCTTTTTAAAAAATCCAATTTTAAAACCTGAACAACCTATCCTAATGTATTTTAGGCTAGCCCACACATACTGAGAACTGTAAATGGAATCCAAAATATATCTGTCCAAGGGATGAATGCCTTGCCTTTTCTCTTTTGACGCTTAAATTAGATATGGTACACTAATGACACTCATAGCTGGGTTTTATTGTCAGTTTGTTGGGGTTTTTTCCCAAAACAATCTGCTCAAGTAGAGCCTTTTCCTTTTATTTTCCTGAAATATGTTCAGGGAAGTTTGTGAGTTTTCATTCCTTCTTCATCAAACTCTTAGAAGCAAATGAAACTTGAAGAGAAAAGCAGAAGTCCCCAATCCCGTAAATACTTCATTTTCATATATGTACATCCCTCTGGGACATCATCTCAGATGCTGACCAGCATTGCCCTTGGTCTCACTTCCATGCTTCCATCTTAGCTCTGCCACATCAGGAAAAAGAAGTAGGTCGTTCTGCAGCATATTTGGATGATGCCCGCGGGCAATCACTAGCACATAGAAGACACACGATAAAATAAATGAAAAGTGCACCTTTTACTTGTGGTGAGACACTCAAACCACCTTATTTTCCAGTACCTCAAGAGAAGTAGCATTTAAAAATCTTGCTGACATCTTCTTAGTGATGCCACCATGGCCAGGTGTGCAGCACCTGGCCAGGCAGCCCGCATACCTCTTTGTGTCCCCTGCCACCCCATTGAGAGCATGAGCATGTGTACACACAGGGCTGGGGGTGCTGCCAGAGGCCTCCAGCTGTGCACACACAAACTCGTTCATGCAATTTGTGAGCACAAAGCCTCTAAAATGTTTAACAGTTGCATGCATCCTTCTATAATGTGTGTGATGTCCACAATCTGGCATTCGCATTTAATCAAATTTTGGCTGGACTAAGTTCAATTCCGGGTGTATTTAGCAGACACATTGTGTTTTCTGGTTATCACAACAACCTCTGATAAATATTGACCTCTATAGGCCCAATAACAAGGTGATTCTCTAGTTTGTGCATGATCTGCTAAAAAAATTTGAGTCTTCTGCTTGCCTGGTATTTTGTGTTTTCCTTGACATGTACCATGTTTAGCGTGAATGCTTGTGTGTTCAGTGTTCGTTACATGTTTATATTCTAGTGGTCTTAAATTTGGGGTTTGAATGTATCCCTCCAAACAAGACTGTATAATTCCCTAGTGAAATGCATTTCCTGGAAAAATCTTTTGCCTTTGATAGTAAATTCTTCATTTGTTTACTGATATAGACTTTTCAGTAAAATTAGCTTTTAAATTCCTGCTCTTCATATGAAGGAAAGCAATCACTTTAAATGTATGAACTGTCAAAGTGTGTCTGCCAGGGACACTACTAAGATATACAGAAGCGACAGAAGTTCTCTCAATGCAAAGTAATTCAAAACTAAATCAGTAAGTAGTCACAGTAAGTACTTACAGTAATAAGTAAAATATGAGCTTCTCAGACTAGAAGAGCTCTACACAACACTGAGGATGTGTAGTAATTCCCCCTTGTCACCTATTTCAAGTTCTTGTCAAAACCTGTAGTGAAAATCTTGGATTTTCTGTGATTATAATCCACACATAACCTCTAAAGAGATAAAGACTGGTCTAAGATTAAAACACAGTAGATCACTGGATCTATTCCAGCCTTCTTTGCTGTAGAATTCCTGTGTAGTATCAGGTAAATTATCCAGTGTGCTGTGACAACTTCCTTTTGTCTCTGAATGTAATTAGAAGAGGAACTGACCTGCTGCACCACAGTGCTCTGAAGCACCAGAGGAAAAATAAGCACCAAACATTATTCATGCAGTTGAAAGATAGACAAACAAATAGAAACAGCCCTGATTATGTATTCTAAATGTGCAGTGTCCTTTGAAATTGTCAGATCTGTACCTGACCTTGCTGCAGATCTGAGTCCACAAATTAAGGGTTATCATTGAAAATCATTCCTTAACACTGTGATGTAGACAGCTGAAAGACCTGGAACATCAGCTATTAATTCACATTCAGCTGTTGATCCTGATGATCATCTGTCATATTCCAGAATGGGCTGTAACTGTTTTTCCAGAGTGCTAAAAATCAGGGAAATGAAAAAATTATTCTTTTTTTATTTGAAAAAGAATCCATAGCAAATAAACAAGTTTGCTGATCAATATCAATAGGGTACCTTTTTGATTACATTTCTATGCATGGATCCTCATCCCTGTAAATGGAAAATTATATTTCTCCCTTGCATCAACTTTTTTCCTATGTTTAGAAAACCTGTTATCAGAGCATCAGAACATGTGCTTGAATTTTGTCTGTCCTAATGGCTTTTAGAAGCAGCAGTACTGAAATTTGGTAGAGTCCCTTCCCACATACTCTCTTAGTAGAACTGGCATGGATAGGCTTTAAGCCATGTTTTTCAGTGCTGGCTGTTCTAATTTTAAACTGCATTATGGAAACATACTAATCTGGAAACAACTTCAATGCAAATCACAAAAAAATACCAACCTTAGTGAAATGTACAAAAATAATAAAAATATGAAGGTGTCTGCATTACTTCCAACAGGAGCACTGACTTTTCCTGCAACCTTTCCTTGGTGTGCCATGTTGAATACCACTGGCCTGATAATGGTAGTTCCTTGTAACTGCCAACACAGTTTCCACAATCCCATAGAAAATAATTTTCAATTATACAATTTTGATTTCTAACAACATAAATATTTCCTAATGCAACCAAATTTTTTTCCATAGTTTTTTAAATGCTAATTGTATTTTAAGGCCTACTGAAACAATTCTGTGCCGCAACAGGTGTTTCCATATTTGGTTTTCCATAGTGCTGTGTATCTTTGCACATAATTCCTAATTCATTGATTGTAATGGAAACCCCAGAAAGCTACTGTATAAATAAAATATAATGGTATTTATCTCTTTGCAGTTGGATCCTGAAGCTAGTGTTCTTCTAAAAGAACTTCAGGTGAAACTTAGCAATGTATTGGACGAACTCAGCATAACATATGCTGCAAGGTAACAAACCCCTTTTACTGCAGACCTTAGAGGAATATTCTTGCTCAAAAAATCTCCCTCACTGATGAAGTCTGGGTGGTTAATTGGATGTCCTGAGGCATGGCTTGCTTCTTCCCCAGTGGAGTGGTGTGCATTTGTGTGTATGTGTTTAGACTCCAAAACAAATAACAGTAACCTCACTGTAAAGACTGAGCATCATTTGTGAGTATGAACGTGTTACAGAGGTGAGGCTGATGGCTTTTGTTCTGCTTTTTGGAACGCAAAGTCATGGGGTTTTTCTTGCCTGATGCAATGTTAAACTTTCCTCTCTGACCATGTTTTTGTTACTTCCTGAGGCTGGCAGCTTTTTCCAAGTGGCCTGCTTCAACCAGGGATGTCTGCCTGTGTTTAGCCGGCTTGCAGTGGTCATTGTGAATGGCCTCCTTGGGTTATTTGCTAGCCTGTGGCTCTTCAAAAATTGTCTACTGAGCTTTAGTCTCAAAACCTTTCATTAATCAAAGTGCACACTGCAGTCCTGAAGGAGTATGGTGCTGTGCCAGCAGTGCTTGTGGTATAAGAAGTAGCAAGTTACTTCTGCTTCAAATTAGAAAGCAATCTAACAAAGAGGGATTAGTGTTGTAGTGGTGCTCATTAAGCAAAGTCTGTAGTTGCTTATTTAATCCATCGATGGGCAGTCTGGGTCGACAGTCCGCTTTTTTCTGTGTGCTTAGTTTGCTGTATTGTCTTGATGTACTTTTGCTCCCAGGCTCAGCTTCTCGGATCATTGACAGTGCATAAATATTATTTCTTTCCAGGGCTTCTTTCTGAATGAGCCAACTAGGTTTCTGCAAAAGTAAACCCAGAATAGCACAGTGTAGGAAATGCTCCAGATAGCTAGAACATTCCTCATGGGTCAGTTTATTGCTTGGATCTGTGAGGTTAACAATGTTGGAAAGATGTCTAACGTCATGAAAGGCAATGCATTATTTTGGCTTTTATTGGAGGAACTGGTCCCAAGAATTTCCATGGGCAAATTCACTAGCTGCCTCATGTTTTTTTCTAGGGCTTTAAAGAGGGTAGGTAAGTGAAGGTTTGCATTCTCATTTTACAATTAGCTATGTCATTGGAACAACTCTGTTTCTTTTCTCTCACAGTAAAGTCTCTTTCATTTTCCTCAAGTTAATCTTTGCAATTTATCTTTTCACTTTAACAGGCCCTGTATCTTTTTGGCCTCTGTTTTGCATTTCTGTTCTAAATTATTTTGATCCATCACAAATCAACCCATAAACCAAATTACTGTGTCTGCAGAGGCTCTTCCTATCTCTGAACTGGTGACTGATTAACTGTTGTTCTGTTTTGTGTCAATATGTCGTCCAAAGATTATCACATCAATAGCAATTTAAGACTGTCAAGACGCTCAACGAGATCAGTTAGGAAACAATGGTTTTCAGAAAAGCTGAGCAGGTACAGACTTGAGGAGGAAGGATGTGTTCCCAGTCACCTTGAAGTGAAAAAGATTCTTCCCAGGAGGAAGAGTCTGAGTGCTTTTAAGCAAGGGAGTTTTTGCAAAAGGATAATTTAAACAGTCCAAGTGTTTTAACTCTGTGTAGTTGCAAAGAAGTAACAAACCTTCTGATGGCACTGTGAATCTGGAAAAAGTCAAATCGAGCCAAACAGGGCAGAATCAGTAGGAGTTTTTTATTTTACCTCAAGAAGAATATCCATTTGGTTCCTATTAACAATCAAGAGAAAAATGATTTATCATCACCTGTTTGTATCATCCTTTCATACCAAAAATAAAATCTTGAGAAGTCATTCCTAGCTGATAGTCAATCACATCTGACCTGTAGATTCTGGTTGCTTTCAGAAAATAAATATGTAGCAGCACAAGTCCAAGGCTATGAAAATTGTGGCAGAATGGAAGCAAGGTGGGAAAAGATCAAAATATGGCATGAATTACTTATATTTGAGCTATGATCCTCAGCAGAACTTATTTTCAGACTGTAACACTGCAGTATCTTTAATTTTGAACACTGTATCATTGCAGAAAATATTTAAGGGGATTTTTTTAAGAACCTGATGCAAAATCATCATTATTGCTTTCTCTCCCAGAATTCTTTCATTCTCTCTTTGTTTTGTTTTTTTTTAATTCTATAGTTTCCAATTTGTTATTGAAGATTGTGTAAGACAAATGAGCAACGAACTGAATCAAATGAGAGGAAATGGAAATGCAGCAGCCAATAAGAACAGTGCAGCCATTGATGCAGAGATTGTGCTTCGGCCTCTCATGGATTCCCTGGACAAGACGTAAGAGCGTGGCAGGCTGGTTTGTGTGGCAGGCTGGGAACTGGACGCTGCAGTCAGGCACACTTGGTGATACTGCGAAGTACTGTTGATACCTGGAAGCATTGTATAGTATTTTTAATATTTCTAGTATTCACTGTGTGCAGAATCCCATGCCTAACCTGTTGACTTACACTGAACAATTTTTACATAAGCTACAGGCTTGTCTTTCCATGTCTTGTCATGTTTTGAGTCATTGAAAATGAGTCGGTGCACAGTCTCTCCTCCACAGGCTGCATTAAGATTGTGCTGAGCAAAAGTCATTCCCATACTGAAATTGTCTGGCCCTTGTTCTAGGCTCGTACCCAGTGTCCCACTGCTTATTGATATGCACTTCTGTGTCACCAAAAAACAGGTCATCATCCATGATTGGATGATTGGAAAAATCACAAAATATTGGGTTTTTTTCCATATTTGATAAAATGATAAGTTCTGAGAGGAGCCTGCGAACTCATTCTGGCCTCTGTAAGCAAGCATTATTCAAGCTATCACTATTCAGCAGTGTGAAGTTCTGAAAGGCCATGCACAGCACAGGCACATATGTAAGCACACTGATGTCCTTGGTTCTTGTTGACACCACGGCCTTTTGCTGGAGGTGGCTGTGAGGGTGAGCCTGGCATGGACTCTGCACTCGGGGGCTCCAGTCACAAGCCACACACCCCTTTGACTCCCTATGTGGGCTTTCCCCAGCCAGAAATTTTCAAAGTGAAGATGGAAAAGGTGCTCCAAAAACTTAAATTTACTGTAAGTAATAGATAGCAAGATTGCTCAGATGTCAGTATATAGAAATAAATGCTCCTAAACAGTAGCTGTGAATTTGCATTAGCTGTCAGCAACCAGTTCTACATCCCAGTACAAATAGAAAAGAGGAGAGACTGTTGCTTGTTATTTTTAAGACATAAACAAGTTATATACTAAAACTTTAATTTAGGGGTGTGGGAGTGCTAAATTGTATCATCCATCAAACTTTATAACTCATGATTTTGCATTTTCAATAAATATGCATCAGTGATGTACTAAGCATTAAATTAGATAGTGGCGATTTATATGAGTTTGTAATCTGCAAGTCTTTTTACCAAAAATATTTACTGAAAATATGGCAAAATAATTTAGCTACTGAGAAATTTTTATTCCTAGAAAAAAGATAAACCTTAATGGCTATTAATCTGAGCATGACAGAGAACTTCTGAAGCCTTAATGCTAGTTTTGGTGACTGGTTTGTGGTTCTGTTTTATTCCAGTTTAAGTGTCTCTGCCAAAATCTGTGAGAAGACAGTTCTCAAACGGGTTTTGAAAGAGCTCTGGAAGTTAGTCCTAAACAAAATAGAAAAACAAATTGTGCTTCCACCACTGACAGACCAAACCGTAAGTGTTGCAGAGTAATTCTCTGTTGATACAAAGGATTGTAATGATGTGCCTGACCAAGTGTTGCCAAGGGGTCTGACACAATCCTGTTCTGTGCCTTGACCCCAGCTTTGACCTGGACTGCAGGCAGAGTGTTGCTGTCTGGTGTCTCAGGGTCGTGCAGCCAGCTTGCTCTTAGCTGGCGAGGAAAACTCTTTTACTGCCTGCCCCAACTCAGAGCAGTTTTTTTGAATGAGTCATGTGAAGGAATGCAGTCATGTGCTCTATACAAGGGGTTTTAAATCTGTTTTCTCTCTTGGTTTTACTGTGCACAGTAATGTGAAGAGTGTTCCTTGCCCTTCCTAGTTTCATCAGAAATTTAGTCACTTCCAATTTTATAGGTTTGAGAAAGCCAGGGATGCCCCATTCCATGCTCCAGCCCTACCTGCTGTGCCATTCCTCATCTTGAGGCAGCACTTAATTGACATCAGGAACCTTAAGCCAAATGTAGTGTGAAAGATTTGGGGTACTTTAATAGCAGCCTTGACAGGAGGTCCTCCTTGGGCAGAACTGCATTTCCAGCCTGCCGAGGAGAGGGAACGCTGCTGTACTTACACAAAGTGGTGCTGCACGGGAGACCTGTGGGGCACGGCCTGATGGGAGCTCTGCTGGCTGAGCCGAGGGTAGCAGTGAAACCCAATCCTGTCAAAGGATCAAAAGGATCAGCAAAGAGAGCCTGGCTTGGTGGCCTTTTCATAATTGCTTTTTTTTTTTCTTCTTTTCTTTTTTCTTTTTTTTTTTTTTCCTAGGGATTGGCATAACTGTTAATTCTTCTAGTTTTCAATCTTGTTTAAAATAAATTGACCATCTTATGACAAGCTAATCATGATGTTGCCTCAGTGTGCATTTGGCAACTTTACTGTCACACATCCTATGGTACCACCTCAGGTGCTAAAAAACTGTTGGTCAAGGTCTATAAGTTAAAGGATATCATTAAATCATAATATAATATATCAAA
Source organism: Regulus satrapa (assembly GCA_013396955.1). Lineage (NCBI taxonomy): Eukaryota > Metazoa > Chordata > Aves > Passeriformes > Regulidae > Regulus > Regulus satrapa. Next base: position 59,176 of record VWZN01000073.1, read on the forward strand.
GATGCATGACAGGCAGCAAAAACTCAAATAGAAAATGTACAAATGGTGCACAGATAATAATGAAATTACCTGAACTATTAAAAATTCTAGAATAGAGCTGATCATGGCCAGGACTCCAGTCACTAAATTTTTTCATATTTACTGTCATTACCTTGTTAATTATGCATTATTAGAAACAACTTTTCTTTCAATAAGTTTTGAATTTACTTTTCTGAGATCTTTAATTTGTTTTTCCAACTTTTTGGTGCAAATTTTATCTGCAAATACTTAGGTAGCATTTCAATTGGGTAACTGCATTTTCCATCATGTGATAGGAGCATTTATTAGCTTTATGCAGGATCAGGTATTCACAGGACAGTCTGTTCAGAAGTGAGTTTCCTTAGTGGTAGCCTCCATAATGAGAGTTTCTGGTAGGCATTGTGAACTATTTCATATAATTCACAATGCCTACTTATTTCAAAATAGTTAATTTTCATACTTCTGCTTACTATTGAACACATAATTAAATAATGTCACTGGAAAGTAGAGTACTGTGAGAGATTTTCTAGCCCTGAATATTTCTTTCTCTTTTATGGTAAGAGGTACAGGCATTCAGAAACAGAGTTAATTTTATATATGTATAGACCTTACCATTCTCGCTACTTAAAAATAACAAAGATTTAACATGTAGTTAACTTTTTTCAATTTTTTCAATTTTTATTTTTATTAAATTCTATTCTGTTATATTTTCTTCAGTTGAAGCATTTAGTAAGCAAAATTATTTCTGAAAAATGAAACAGTTTGGAACAGAAAGTCTAATGAAAATTATTCCAGTGTAAATCGGATTAACCTTTTTTTCTGAAATCCAGACAATCAGAACTATGTCTTGCTGAACTGCCATGTAAGTGCAGTGGTAATTATAGTGCTTGGTGTAGTTGTGATACAAGATGTGAGTATGGAATTACCGTAGGGTTCTGTTGGTCTGAGACAAATGTGTAGGCACTGGCCTTTGATGTCATACCAGGGTTTGGCTGTTGTAAAATACTGCTTTAACTTCATCACACCTCAGTATCTTTTCTTTTAAAAAAGGCTCTGGCTCACAGTACACCCTTGTGTAGGGTTTTGCTCAGCTGAGGTTTCCCTCTACCCAGGCTTTTGCAAGTTCCTTAGGGCTGCTCACTTCCCAGTATGATTGTTCACGTTAGCACAGCACCTGAGAGCAGCAGTTATGGACAAACATCTCACTGACACACACTGAGAACAATCACAGCCTTAGCTTTCAGTATCAAACACAAAATGAGATAGCAGAAAAGAGAGCACAAAACCACTCTCAGCAGAAAGTGCAATATTTGTATCAGCTATACGATACTGGAGGGAATCTTGCCACAGGCTTTCAACCACTTGGCCTTATCAACTGAATGAAAATGTGTCTCCTGTGCAATTGAAACTTTTATTTAGCTTTGCGAAACAGTGACTTTGGCCAATGTCCTAGCAGAAAATACGACTGTGTTGACATAAAAAGCAAACATGCTGTCGTGATTCTGTTTCTCTAATTTTCAATGTGATTACAGGGGCCCCAGATGATATTCAGTGCAGCCAAAGATCTTGGACAACTGTCAAAACTCAAGGTAATGTAGCCAGATGAAGCTGTGGATGGCTTGTACTAACAAAAAAAAAGAGGAAATATTAGTGACTGTGAGGCCAAAACTCATGCCTCATTCTTGTTCCTATATAGTATAATAAGATTGAATAGGGCAGTAACTACTCAGAGGTGATTAATTATTGCACAGTTTCATCAAAACCAAGTTATGAATAAAAGACTTTATGCTTTTATGGTAAGTGATCACTACATAGGTCAAGAAGCCATTATTCCTATATTGCAAAACTAGACTTAACAAGCATTAATAATAAAAAAAAAATTTAAAANGAAAAAATGGTATCTTTGCTTCTGTAACCAGTTCTGAAACAGCTCTTAAGGTGAGTAATTTTCTTGCTGTGGACTTTTTATGTGCATTGAAACATAGTATGTGTCTCTGTAGTAAATTCTTCAGAACCTCAGTGCTGGAGTCCACTTGATGGACAGCAGAGATGTTTGATACTGATGCCAGGTGTTTGCCAGTCACTTCTGCCATTAGGATTTCAGATTTGTACAGAAATATGGTATTTGAGGCCTCTATGAATGATTGATCAGTGTGCTAGAGGAGTTAAAATGTTGCCTAAGTAAATCACTGACTGCTTATTTAGACAAAGATTAACAGGAGTGTAGTCACTCCATGTATAACATGTTCCTCTTTTTTTAAACATAGGGCATTAGCAAACATGTTAAATTGTCAGGTTATTAATAAAGTTAATTACTTCTATATCATCTAATATAATTCTTTTAAGTTGAATTTCAACCTTTCCCCCATCCCCCAAAGCAGAGAAAAAAATCCTAGGAAAAGAAGTAATGCTCATTATTAAACAGTGGATCTGGTTCTCTACAGAACACAATTGCTCTAGGTTATAATTTGTTGTGAAAGGATTCTGAATTAATCCCTGTTAATCATAGTCCTTGGGGGGCATTTGGTGGATGTTTGTTTGTTTTGCAGCGAACAGACATTCACAATATTGTCTTCCTTTCAAAACCAACTGCAGTTTTCTCTTGCTTTGCAGGACCACATGATCCGAGAGGAAGCCAAAAGCCTGACCCTGAGGCAGTGTGCAATAATGGACGTGGCACTAGTTACTATAAAGGTACAGCTTTCTGCGGTTTTCTGCTCTGTGCTGGAATACCCAAGAATGACTGTTTTTTAAATGAAAGACTGGAGACTTTCATAAAGGCTTCATGGAGTTGGTTTCTGAAGCCAAGAGAAGACATTAGGAATATTTATTATATTATTAATTAACATATTCTTTAAATTGCTTATCAGTCTTTTTCACATTGGCCTGGATGATTATTTGGTGTAAATAACTTAAAAGAAATCAGTTTCTAGAATGACAGCATATTTTCCTGTCTGCTGGGAAGAGACAGCACATCAGGAAGGTAAGAAGGCAGCTACTGAAGTATAAAATTGAAGGTATAGGTAAGAGGAAATAGTTACAATCAAATAATTCAGAATTAGTAATGTTGTGGAAAGAAACTGAACAAACTGAAAAATGGAACAAATGGAAGTATGCTCCCAAAGTAAGCCATGTGAAGTAAAGTATATGAATCTAATAATTTTCCTTTCAGAGTATTTGTTCTGAACACATAAAAGATGGGGGAAATGTAAACTCTAACCTTGCCTGAATTTCCTGTGCTTAAACTCTTGCAGATGGATAGATAGGTGTTGACCATTTTACTAAAATGTCTAGATTTGGAGGAAAAATATTAAATAGGGAAAATCCCTTTGTTAATTCAGCATCCTTGTATCTGTGTGCTAAATTATAGTAGTTAATCCGTAACATTCATTAACTGAGCTTAAGAATGTTTCCTGAGAAAACTCTTTCCAAATTGTAAGGCAGTGACTGCGTGCATTGTAACTGCCTGCTGTATGTACAAGCTAATATGTCAAAATCGTTTCCCAAATACTTAACAAATAACCTCATCATGTGGAAATTGGGTTTATAGGGGTAGAAAAAGGCAAACTTGATGAGTTAGCACAAGAAAAAAAGATTGGTATGTTTATTTAGGAATGTAATTAATATGTTTAATTATCAAAATATAGCATTTTTTTGGTAATACATAGTCAACGCAGTTTGTTTAAAAGCAAGAATCATGGCTGCCCAGTGAGAATAGAATGGTAACAATGGCATGTGGTGTGTGTTCACAAATTGGGGAGCTGATTATGGTAAGGAAGGGCTTTGCAGGGAGAAGTATCTCTACTTGCAGTCAAATATAAATAAAGGAATTTTTTTTAATCTTAAATATATATAGCATATTATCAGTGTTTGTATTATGTAAAGAGAAACATAGAAATTTATATAATTATTTAGTATTTTTCAGCTTAGTTTGTAATTTACAGTTAGGGGAAGTGGCTTTCTGGCCTCAGTTACCTCGGACTACATCCTCTGCTACCTCATTATGTCAGCCCAGAGACAGTGTTCATTGATAATTAATAATAACTGTTCCAGGTCCCAGTGTACACATGGAGACCCTCTGCAAAGAGAAACAAGCAGCCAGAGGGTGCTTGGCAGGTTTGGGCTGAGACTGCAGCGGCTCCAGCACTGATTTCTATACACTTGACACCTGCCCCTTTCATTTGTCAGTGTGGCTTTCAAGCCTCTTGTGTCACCTATAAACCTTGAAACCACTCAGAGAGGAGCAAGAGTAGCAGGGGAATGATTTCAAGGTTTCCATCTCTAAGGAGCAGGGTAATAACTGATCCAGCTGAATCTGTAAACCCCTGGTTACTCATTATCTTTCTGTATTTGGTTCTGTTCAGTAATGATAGGTTCACACACTGGCTTTACTTGCAAAATTTATGTTTATGGGGGAAGAGACTCAGGAAAGCAAGGGTCAGGTGTCTTTGTTTCTTTATATGGCTATTAGCTTTCACAGAGCTTTCAGCCAAGTGTTGCTGCTGCTGCAAATAGCATTTTACTGGGATACGCAACTTTAAAAAAAACAGTAATTGTCACAGTAGCAGGAAATATTAACAGATTTTAACACTTATTTATAAATTGATTGTGATTCTTAATGAAATCATGACTAAACTCTTCAGCAATTAAGATGAGAGATTTGTTTGGAACATATTGTATTAAATAATTTGCTTGGAAAGATACACATTTTATGTAATTGTGTAATGATGAGAAGATAGATATATTCAGAACCTTTTAAACTGACACTAACTCTCCCCATAGTACTAAAGCAATATGAAGTGTTGCAGCCTGATGACTTCAAATCCCCTGTTTTGCTCCTACAGATACTTTTTCCCTTTAACAGTCACTAGACAGCAGTACAGAAATGTAAATAGTAACTGTTACAAAACATTTATGTTTCTTCTCCTGTAGAATCTCTGGAACTGGAAGGTGAAATTTGGGCACTAAATGCAAAGGGCAGATGTGGACTGTAGGTCTGAGCTGTGCAGATAAGCTGGGATACAGCATTTAGTGGAGATGTGTGTATGTGAACTGGAATGTAGAGATTGCATCTGTTCCTTTGGCAACACTGCCAAAAGGCAGGGAGAGTGGATTCTGCTTGCAGTCCAAGACTCCCTGTCCAGAGTGGACCAATATTGCAGCTCACCAACTAGTCATTGTGTTCCTGAAAAACATTGTTTATTCTTGCTAATTAGTGGTTAATGGGAGCTTCATTGATTTTGAGACCCAGAACTGTAATGGAGGTTGCAAAATGCTTTGCAAGGTGTTTGAACGAAATGAATGTGTGTAGCGCATTTGTCTTTTCATTGTAGCAAACATGTATTAATTCATGAAACATTAATTCCTGTATGAAACTCTAGTAAAAAATCTTCATTGTGGGAAGAAAAAGGGAAAAATCGCTCTCTTAATTTTTCTGAACTCAGCCTTGGGATTGAAAACATAACATAACATTTATATATATATATAGTTTTTTTATATATAATTTACATAGTCAGCATGGCATCAAAGTCATAAATGTAGTTGTTTTCCTAAATCTAGTGGTGCCAGTAGAAGAGTAGTCCACTTCTCACACTGCTACTCAAAAACTTCACATTCTGGAGTATTCTGTCTGAAATTTTTCACAAAATTCCTGTTTCCCTACAAAGGAATATATTCTTTATCTGTGCTTGTAAACCATGCCTTCATTTGAGAGTGGTTCGTGATGTTTTGGGATCTTATAGATAAAGAATTTTAAAACTCATTCCACTCTTTGCAACCTGAAAGACAGCTTCAAATATTTGTCCAGTTTTGGCAAAAGAATGCTTCAGATCATGAAGACCAAAATCAAAATTTTGTGTATTGTTTTCTTCCCCTTATGCTTACTTTTTTTAACCCTTGGAATGAAGCTTTGTACTAGAGGTTATGACAGTTATCTGAAATGCTATTATAAATCTACACATGCCTGTTGCTACTTCTAAACATTCATTTAAGATTTTATTTAAAGTTGTCTGTCTCTGAGGCTTTTTTTTTTCCTCTGTGAAAAAACATATTTGTTTTTAATTTTAGCAATACTTCCATGCTGGAGGAAGTGGGCTGAAAAAGAATTTCCTGGAGAAGAGCCCAGACTTACAGTCCCTAAAATATGCTCTCAGCCTTTACACACAAACTACTGACACCTTGATAAAGAAGTTTATAGCCTCACAAACTTCTCAGAGTAAGTGATCTGTAAGGGACATAGAAATGCATCCTACTTTAAATGTTCTAAATTATTGATTGCAGATTACATTCTCCACCCCTTGTGGTATTTTACTGATGTTATCCCATCTTGCTGTTGGAGCTCATCTGAGGGTGGTTCCTTTAGGGGGCTTGTGAGTGCACAGGAAGAGCAGTCCCCGAGCTCTGGCTGCACACTGCACACCAGGGTTATTTGTAGGATCACAGCACACATTATGTTCCAGGCTGAATGTTTTCTTCATTCGAGAAACTGCATATTTATGCACAAGAGTAATCTTTACTAGACTTCTTTTGAAAGTAGTGAGCGCTTGTAAAAATGACCTGCCTACCACTTCATGTCTTTGGGAAAGAATACAATTTGCTGATATAATGAATTACCCTGCTCCAGCTCATAAGAATCAGAAAGTTTTAATTAGACAGTAAAGCTGGAAATCAATTGCTTTTACTTCTGAAGTACAATATGTTACTCACAGTATAAAAAGCGTGAAACATGAGTTTTGCAGCTTGCCCCAAAATTATTTCCAAGGAATTATTTCCTAAGCTGTTTCCATATTAAAACTGACATGTCTGTTAATAACTCTTATATTAAAAATGAGAAAATAGATATAAAACTCTAATATGTAGGGAATAGAGTAATTTTCCCCCTCTCAAAAACAAGAATTAACAATATGGATTCAGACAGAAAATCGTTACTGGCTTTTATGTATTTTGCTTTTCTTTAACACATACCTTCATTTTAGCTTCAGGAGGAAAAAAAATAGTTAGGTTGTAGCCAGAAGTAGTATAGAGCTTTTATAAATTCTGAACCACAAAATTGAATCTTCTGATTTTCATCATGCTTTCAGCCTGAGGTCTGTGTTCGTTTCTGTGCACACACTACCATGCCTATATTTGCACACCAGTATTGTTAGCAATGTGGCCACTGGGAATGAAACTTAAGGAAAAGTGACTCATGAGTTTTCATTATCCTTTAATGCCTCATTTAAAAGAATTAAATCCTCATCTATTATGATCTCCAGCCTCACAGCTATAACTGTATCATTAGCTTTTAGTTAAAATGACCCTCTTTGCAAATCAGAAGCTTTCTCTGGAATATAATTAGATTGACATTTGGCCTATTTTTTTTTCACATTGCCAATCCATAATCTATAGACATTTGGATATAATTAAGCTAAAAGCAATGGAAAAAAAGAATACTGTAAACATAAAAGCATATATTGTACATTACCTATGACTAGAGATAGAATTGGATGCTTGGTTTTCCTGTAATGACTACAAGAATCAGACAACTATCAGGCTTACTTTATTTTCTACATAATTTCTCATTCACCAAGATGAAGCTGCAGTTTTTCTTAGAAACTGAAGAGCAAAAATTTGTCTGGTTGGTGTGAGAAGGGAGAGTTAACTTTATATGCAAAGAGACAAGTGCTGGAATAAGTAAATGACAATGAGGAGCATAATCTGGCAGTAATTTTTTTAGTAACTGCTTTTTTATATTATTATTTTTCTCCATATAATGATTTGTCATGTCTGAAGGTGTTTTCCAGCTCTATGCTGATGAAAGTTCTAAATTTAATGTTCTCTCAGTGTTGTGAACACAAATCTGTAACCACACTATGAAAATGAAGGATAAAAGGAAAATTTAGTCTAATAAATAAGATACGGACAGTACAGGTACCAGATCAGCTTTCTCAGTGACATAGCCTATTAAATACCTGCCTTTCTGCCTGGCAGAAGAGATTTTTCTTCAGCTGTTATCCCAGATCTGCCACGCACTTTCAGTGTGTGTGTTTGGAGACAAAATCCTGTGGAAATTCTGATCATTACAGCTTTTAACATGGATAACAATAGAATAGTAAAGGGATATAATTGTGACTGTCCCTTTGTATAAATATTTCCAGAAATAAGCAAAGCCTACTAAGCACTTGTCCTCTCCCAACCCACAAGTGTAAAACACACAGAGCAGTATCTTCTTTTGCAAATAAACTAGCAGTATTGTTTAATGGGAAAACTTTTTAAAATAATACATAGACTGATTTATAAACTAGTAATGAAATTTAGTTACACCTATCTGAACTTCACATTTAATATTACCCAGAAGGAGTCAGCTGATTCTGCAGTGCCTGTTGTAAGTGCATTCATCTGGATCAGTTTTCTTTTTCAATCGTACACAAGTGCTGTCACTGCCAAGAACCATTCCACGGAGCACAGTCACATCTGGAGTCTCTAAAAAGGACATTGATACAGATCTAAAGGAGCTTGCAAAACCCAAAGGCAGTTTAGTGAGGGGAAATGGAGAAACACTGGGTGGTCACTGCTACCTCTGCAAAGAGCACATATAACACAGCCGGATGAGAATTGTGTACCATCAGTGCACCATTACCAAACAGATCACTGAGATCCAGACTGATTGTATTTACTCTGGACTTCTCTCAGCTGTAAACTGTCACTTTATTTGTGCACTAATAATAATAGTAAACATTAGCTCATGCTGTAAAAATATGTGGGCTTTTTCCTCTAAATTCAGCTACAGGATAACATGCTTGCATACATTCAGATTGTTATATGGATTACTTTCAAAATCTTTTGTGACCAAACCATTCTTTGTGCAGTCTGCTTGAGCCAAACATGGATCAGTAATAAAATAGCAGCACCTATAGTGCCAAACCTGACCTGTAAAAACCAGCTCAGTTGCAGGAACCTGGGGGTTCAGTGCAGTAGGGCTGGAACCCCATGGCTGGGTCACAGCTGAAAGGTAGGCAGCAGCCAGCCCAGAATTGCAGGGAAAGCTCCAAGGCCTCTGTAAAAGACCATATATTTTGTACATTGACAAGAGCTTCAGACACATTGGACAAATTTCAGGTCAGGTGGGACAAGATAATTTTAACCAATTCAACCACATTTCCACCCGACAGAACTCCAAAAGCCAATGGATAAACTCTCACTGTAATTCTGTTGGCCTATTGCCTGAACTTCCCTGCTCCATGGTACCCTTGACTTACCCTCACTCTGTGCTGAGACCAGTACTGGTGAAGCTTCCCTTAAGCCATTTCTGAAAATAGAAGAGAGGAGCAGTCACATTTTGAAGTTGTACCATCATCTTTTACACTACTTAAAGTATATCAAAATTAAATGGCTATGGATTAGTTTTGCAAATGCCTTGAATCTTCAGCAATTTCATTAACTATAGCCAGTGCTGTGAATATTTAAATTTGTTTAGTTACAACACTTCTAACATTTGAACAAATACTATTTTAATTTTAGCAAACTACATAAAAAAGTCTCAAACAGAGTTTCAGGAATTAGCTCTCATTTATTACCACTAATTTCTCCAAAGTAAACACCATTCTTGCATCTAAAATTGGTATTTTTTAGACATAGAGAAATTTTTTTTTCTTACAAATTTAGAGCAGCTCCAGTTCACAAATGTTAGAGAATAATACATAATGGCAGGATTCTGCATTGTATTTTTTAGCTTGATTTAAAATAGTTTGTATCACTTAAGCAGAAAAATCAATACTCATCTTACAACACAGAGCTCATACTGCAAACCCTACCTGTGTGTTTACAGGGCTGCAGAAAAAGCTTTGCTTCAGCTGCTCTGGTCTGATTCAGATTTCTTCATACTTATGCCAGGCAATTGAAAGCTAAAAGGGGAAGATGTATCTGAAAACAAGAAAATATAATGTTCATTCTCATTAGGCAAATATGCTTCTCTCTAACAGTAACTCCATCCTTGTCCTGTGAAGTCACCAACACAGGGAAGGGAGTTACACAATCAAAAATGAAGACAAATTCTTCTCAACTGCCAAGCCAGAGTTCAGTTCTGTGTTCCTTTGCAACCTGTAATAGTATAAAGCAAAGCAGAAACTCACTATTTCATAAATATATGGAATTACATTAAAACAATAGTCCAATATTAACCGCAGTTTAAACAAAAAGATAGATGACATCACACTGCAGAAAATAAAAAAATGCTCACATTGATTGGCAGATCTGATAGGCAAAAAAGAAAGACCATTTCTACTCTAGCTTATCCAAACCATTGTATTATTAACTGTCATATTTGAAAGCTATACCTATATTCTATCAGGAAATTTAAGTCCTAGAGAGCATTTCCAGTTCTCTCATAACCCATACTTCAGACAGAATTTAACTCAATAAATAATGCCTGCTTCCTCCACTGTAGTTTCAAATTGAGGTCAGAACCATGTGTTACACAACCTTATTTCATGAAAGGAAAAAAAAAAAAACCTACAAACCCATACCTGCATTACAGGCTGCAGAAATCAGCACACTATTGCAAACAACAAAGAGAAAAGATGAGAACAAACACGAAACTTGAAAAATTATAACTATAAAAATACTCCAGCATATACTGATAGCAAAGCAAATGCAGTCAGAATAGTGGCAGAAAAATCATTATTTTTAAAGTTCACATAGATAAAACCAGACTACTGGTAAAGCAGAAGGTCTTTACAAAATACCCACTTATCATGAATAAGAAATATTTGACTTGGTTCTTGGTCCAAAATGTCTGTCTGCTGTCAAAATCATTAACAGCTATACCAGCATATCTTACATTCATGCCATTCCAGGTGCTAAATAAGGAGGAATAAAAGCCTGAATTCTAGGCCTTTCCAGTCCCTAAGGAGCAAGCATCTTTGGCCAGAGGAGATTTTTTTTCTTCTTTACAGTTTATTTGATGCAAAAGAATGACTGCACTTGAAATGCACATGATCACTATAAGACATACCAGTAAGAGGATGCTGTATTTTGAATGATATAAATGTACTAACAAATAAAATTCAAAGCAGATAGTAGAGAGCAAGCAGTAATAATTAAACATCCATAAGGTTTTCAAACATGAGGCAGGGTCATTTATAGGTTTTGTAGCCTTTGAATGAGTTATATTACAATACTAAAGAAGGAAAAGTGCAATCATCCTCTGCAGTGCATGGAGAGATTTATTGTCAGCTAAATTGGCCTATTAAATGTAGTAGGATAAATGAACCTTTCTGTAGTGCAGTCAGAATTGCTAATTCCTGCTGTGACTATACAAAAGTGGTAGCAAAAAAGAAAACAAACCAGCAGAAATAGACAGATCAGAGACTTCAAAATGAAGTACCATAGTTCTTGAATGTCAACAAGAGATGCTACAAGCAAATACTAAATGTCCTGGAATTGTATCTCCAGTTTGCTCAGCAGGTCAGAAAGAGAAAGATGGATGGAGTGATTACTAAAAGAAACCAAATTCTAGACTCTACTAGAAATTGTCTCTGCTGGCTGAGATGTTCTGCAGAGGAGGTTTTCTCAGCAATACTGAATGTAGGGTTATTTTAATGTCAACTGCTTTCAGTATAAAACTGGGTGATTTTTTGCACAGATTTCTTCATAACCATATCAAGCAGCACTGCACATACAAGACTATTCACACTACATGTACTGTGCTACTTGGAGCACTGATGTAAATTAGGGACTGTGAGGAACAGGAAAGATACCAATTAGGGACCTTTGAAGAACATATTTTGCGTAAGTTAACTAAAAATTTGGAGAAACTGAACAAGTCTAATCTTACAGATTCATAGAGTTTTGTCTTGATGAAGCCCTACCTGCCACTATTAGATGTTAACACTGCACACTTCCCTATGACCATCATCTACAGCCTGCTCTCAAGGCTATCAAATAAAAATGTTAATTGCTTTCTTTGAAAACTTTCCTGGAGTTTTGGGTTGGGTTTTTTTTAAACTAGAGGCTAAAACACATAATTGACACTGGCTGATAATTGCAGTGATATTCGGTACTTTTGTGGTAAAATCATTCACGAATCTGTAACTGATTCCCATTTAGATGTAAAAAATATCAGGAATTTTTTAAGTGTTTCTGATGAAAAATACCACTCAGCTTTTACTGTGTATTTCTCTTGATGCATCAAGAAGCCAGGTGTGCTAACCAATAATTCTTGTTTCAGGTCAAACTGCTAATAATTCAGTGGGTGAGATATCTGTACAAGTGGATCTCTCTACCCATCCTGGAACTGGTGAGCATAAGGTCACTGTAAAAGGTAAGTTTCAAGCAGCCAACTTGAAACAGAAATCAACAACAAAGACCAAACCTCCAAGCACCACATTCTAAGTCAAATACACCAATACTAAAATTAAAAATTATAAGTATTATAATACTTGAGAAGCTATGAGTACACTTCAGGTGATTAGGAGTGCACTTTTTCCTTGCTCAACATCAGCAGAAGTTCAGATTATGCAGGCAAGTTCTATCTATGCTTCTCTGTGTAGATAAGTTAAAGTTCTTATACTAAGTTATGGAGTTACAAATTAAAATGTGTCAAATTATACTTCTCAATTTCTTGCTTGCACATAATTCAACTTCTAAAAAACTACAGCAAAGCTGAGTGGTGAATGACTGCATCAAGCCTTAAGAAGCTGCATTTTTAACAAAATGCCTTTATTCTGCACAACCTGAATTTCAAAAACACAGGATCATTCAGATTAGTATAAGCTGTTTTGGTTTTTTTTTTAATTGCAGTGAAGGTAGAAGGCAAAAAGAAGCTTTAAATGTAAATTATTTGTAAAATAAGTGTTTATATTTTATACTTTTGAATCTAAAAGTAGTCAGACATCTTTACTTGGCAAGAAAGGGGCAAAGCTCCTCCTAGGCTTTGATATCCTATATCTTATCCTTATATCTTTGATATCTTACTCCTAGGTATTGGTATCCTGTAGAAAAGCTCTCAGGTCACCCTGCACTGGCTAGGCAAAGTCATATAGGGTAATTAATTGGAACACTTCCAATGGAATTTTATTTACTTCATTTCTTTTATATCTTTATAGTTGTAGCAATTAATAACCTAAACTGGCAAACAACGGCTATGTTCCGGCCCTTCGTGGAAGTTTGCATATTGGGTCCTAAATTAAGTGACAAGAAAAGAAAACATGGAACCAAGACAAAGAGCAACACCTGGTCACCAAAGTACAATGAAACTTTCCAGTTGTAAGTCTTTTATGTCTGGGAATTGAATATTTTTTGAAAATTTTCCTAAAATATTTTTGTCCTTAAACCATTTATAACAAAAATAATCCATCCTAACATAGATATATAGACAGCATTTTAATTTTTTTTTACTAATTTGTACCTTTTTTTTTGTATATGAAGATAAATGGCAGTCACCAAGCTTTCAGTCCTACAAAACCTGGTTAAAATGTACAATTAATTCCCCTAGAGAGGAACAACTATTCTATTCCTAGGAATCTATTGGCCCAGGTATCTGTTAGGACAGAAGAATTAACTATTACTCCTAGATAGCTGGCCTTCATGCCTATAGAGATATCTAAATGTGTAGTGGGTTGTGCATGTGTTAATAGTATTGTTTATCTAAGGCTGTTACCATTTAATCCTTAAATCAGTAAGAAACTTTCACCTAAACTGCAGTTTTAAATTTAGTAATGCTCCGCCCTTTTCTGAGACAAATTTATTTTCCTCCCCTTACCCTCCAAGCCTGACTGGAAATGAGTTCACTGTCTGTGTCTCACCACAAAGCTCCTTTTGATGCCTGCTGCCAGGGATTTTCTGTATATTCTGAAGGTGATTTAAAGTCGTGGTGCTGACAGTTGGGGAACCAGCTGAACATTTTATGTACTTTTCAGAGAAAAGTAACTGCCTGTTCCAGCTATGCAGGGAATTCTGTTCCTGTTCAGGCTGCTGGGAACAGAGGCTCCATCACCAATACATCCAAAGGGTTCCCTCTGTAGAAAGTTTCAAACTAGAGATTCTGTCTTAACAAAATGGAACTACAAAATTTAAACTACCGCTCTCACTTTAATTTCTCCAAGATTTCTAGAGTGAATTAATTCCTTGGGGGTATTAAACTGAACTCCTCGTTCTAAATGCATCCTGTTAATCCCCACAGCCTGCTGAGTAACGAAGATAAGCCAGGAGCCTACGAGCTGCACCTGTCAGTGAAGGATTACTGCTTTGCACGGGAAGATCGCGTTATTGGCATGACCGTCATCCAACTGCAGACCCTCGCCGACAGGGGCGGCGGCGCCTCCTGGTACCCCCTGCTCAGGAGCATCTCCGTGGATGAGACTGGCTTAACCATCCTTAGAATACTTTCTCAGAGGAACAATGATGAAGTTGCTAAAGAATTTGTAAGACTTAAAACAGAAACAAGATCTGCTGAAGAAACAGCCTAAAATACCCAAGTAATGCAAGATCATCACCACCAAGAACATAAATACAACGCTGTTGTCTGACTAGTGCATGCATGTGCAAATCTGTGGGAATGTTTAACTAACTATGTTTTCAGTGTTTGCCAGTACTTATGTACTATATTTGCAAGGTATGTCAAGGAGCTGTATATCTTTTATACATATTTTGGTCTTTGGTAAAGTAATTGTTCCAATGAAGTGCCAAAAATAAGATTAAAATATTAAGAGTAAATGTTTCATCATCTCTTTTTAAATGTTGATTTCACTTCATCACAATTGCATTATTTTTTATCATTTCTTAATGAATAAGTAGCTTTTTTAATTGATAATAGGTTATCTCTGTTAAACTGTGTTGCTTATTCTAAATTAAGTTACATCCCTTACTCTTATTTTAAAAATGAGATATACCTAGTTTTCTTCAAACTTTCATGTTACACAAGCCTCATTTTAGGTGTCTTACTGATGACTTTTTCTATCATTACTACAGATGCAGTTACTTATAGAAAGTGTTTGTAATTTTATAATTACCAATATAATGATTTTTGCATAAAAACTGAAAAAGGATGGAAATATTTTATGCTAATCTTTTTCCAACCTTTCATAAATATCACTGTGAAGAAATGCTGTTAAAGCAGGTTCTCAAGAAGCTGTGCTTACCAGAGTTTGTTACTGATGTTTGATATCTTGAGATAACTTTGTTCTTCAAAACTGCCACGGTAATATCGTATTTGTATTAAAACAGTAAGTCAGTATCTGTAGAAACAGGTTGCTGTACAGTACAGTATATGTGCTTTTAAAAAGTAGTTTTTTAAATGATATGGTACTGTACAAGGGGTAGTAGTTTGGAATATGTAATGCCAGTTTGTGGTCTGTTTCTAGAAACTGTTTATGAGAAGAAAAGATGCTGTTAGCATTTTCACTCAGAGTTATTAACGTTGCTCTACATACTTAGCTGTAACATCAGTTAAGTGCTTTATTTCTTTAATTTTTTTTTTTAGAAAAGTTCAACAGTTTGTACTTATGCAACATTACTATGTATTGCACTAAAGCAAACTCTGTGTCCTGTAAATATATTCAGTGAGGAATTGTAAAATAAAGTATGCAGAAACTGCTTTCTAGTTTTGTCATTTGATATTATTTATGTAACTATTGGTTTTATGTGCATGTGAAGCCCATGGAGTGGGCTTACTATATAGCTTTATAATATATTAAAGTATGATTTGCACTGTCTGGAATCTGGCTGTTTTATAAGTGTAAAATTTTATATTTCATTGTCCTAAAAAATACAATTAATTATGTGTGCATATACACACATATAAAAAAATGTTGCGTAACGCTACACATTTCTCATTGGTTTTGGTCACAAGTGCCACACGTAAATTACGCAGGGTGGAGCTTTCAGCTTTGCTTAGGGAAAAAGTCCCTAAGGGAAGGGAGGACACAGAGTTCATATGTTGATGGCAGCCTTCTAAAAATTTAACATTTAACTCCATGCAGGTAAGCCAGATTCTTTCCAGGAGATATTTGTGAGATATTTAGATTACATTTTAAGACCTTTCAACATTCTCAAACTTCTTTCTTGAATACTAAAAATTACTTTTGTCACAGCTATATTTAGACATTTAGAGAAGTTATGCACAGTCTTTAGAGAGTTAAGACTACTCCCCTAAGATCATAGATTCCAAATTGTGTTTCTGTGAGGTATAGCCCTAAGTGTTAACAGTAGGCACAGACTCTGTTTGCAGATAACACGGTTTGATGTGCCACAACATCAGCAGACTCAATTTCAAATAAAAAAGGAGAATAATCAAGAGATGGAGTGGTTCCTGCTACAGAACATTGTTATGGACAAAATGCAAAAAGAATGCCACAATATATCATTTGTGGCTCTGTGAATTAAACCAGAAAGGCTGGAGTAAACAGTTTCTAGTTTTTTTTACCTGGAGCACTTTCATCATATTTTTCTGTGGCTGTTTATTCTACTGTAAAATGGCACACATTTTAGTGCATCATGTAATCACCACCCACTTAACTGTTTATCCCTGAGATTCGGGATAAAGGAATGACAACAGAATCAGTCAAGGCAGTCAATTACTGCTCTGAGTGGTCTCCATCAGCTGCACACAGCAGAAGCAATCAGGCAAGCTCGTAAAACCATCCCTTATAATCCACAGCTTTACACAATACACTGCAATGTTTCACTGTTTTTACAGAGAAATATTTATAGATCAAAATTTGTCATGTGGAAGAGAAGAGGAAAATGCATTAACTCTATAGTACAGGACTGCTTTAAACATTGTTATGAATCAAAATAAAATGAATGCAATGGGGTAGCACAAACAGTTGGACCTCACACATTTCATGTTGTCAAAATGAGTGATAAGGAAGAGTTTTCGGCGCTGTTTTAAAAGCTGTTATAATCTCTTTTAGAGATGTAAATATTCCATTAAAAATATTCAACTTGTGAGAATTTTCTTAATTCTGCTGAGCTAACCTAAGCAAACTGACAGCTGTTCCTGCAGTTTCAATTCTTAGTGACAATTGATGCAACCAGATGCAAGTGGAATTCCATTTGTATCGGTTAGTAAAGATAGCAAATATACACGTATGCACTTAGGGAAATAAAGGAGGGAAAAAAGACAGCAGAGAACAGCAAGATTAATTTGAGGAACCATTTTCCATTCTCCAAGGGGGAGTTACTACATGGGAACCATTTGATGTGCACCTGAAAAGACCAAATACATTCAGAGAAGTCTGACATAGGACACCTCTTCAAGTCAGCCTCTTGTAGCGGTTTGAGTCTGTGATTTTGGCATAACTTTTATCTTGTGCAGAGGTTGCACTTGCCAGAACTACTTTCTTACCTTTTGCTGTGAGATAGGACCAGGAGAAAAAAAAAGCAAACAGGCTTAAAACTTTAGAAGAACTAAGAACACTTTTATTGACAAATTAAACTGGTTTGTAGAAAATAGAATGAAACCTGTAAATCACTTCTCTTCCCCTTTAGCACTCTTTTTCTTTTCCCACCAATACAACAATGTAAAAGACAAAACTCAAAGATATCTCACTCTTAAAACAATCTTTCAATCTACTCAAGAGGAAGAGCTTCTCTAGCAAAACCATGGCGACTTCCCTAGAAAGACTCAGTTTCTAGTCTTTCTTGGGGTGCAATCTTTACAAGTGCATCCGCCCGGAAGAAAGATATGCACTTGTAAAAGCCTTCCCATCTCACAGCTCTCTCGAAGCTGTGCTCCTGGGCCACATCAAACACATGGGGTATTATATTTTAAAGATGAAT
>VWZN01000073.1:78738-94501 GCA_013396955.1 Regulus satrapa
TTTTTAGAAATTGTAATCAAGACATGATACAAACACTAGACTGAGACTAATAAGCAGAACTGGGATATTCTAAAAATGTGTCACTGTAAGTAATGGCTGAGAGAAAGAAAAATAACAGTTTCTATCTGGAAAATATCTGTTTCTCTTGTGTGTTCTACGTTAAATGAATGCACACACAGAGAGTATAAATGCATTTTAAAATTACGAATCTGTAAAATCTAATTTGAAGATAAACCCAATAGGCAAGCAAGTGAATACAAGTATCTTTCCAAACAGATTCTGTAGCTGACAGCTAACCTAAACAAACTTCCTAAATGACTCAGCCTATGACCATTCATTGTAAGAATACAGATTCATATTTCAAATAATCCAGCAATCACAGCTGAAAGCCTTCATTGTCAATTTAGCAAAATGAATTATTCACTTCAGAATATGAAATAACGAGCGGGCACACTGTAAACTTTGTAGTGAAAGCCGCTCGAACGTCATAGATTAATTTTCAACTAAATAAATACAATATAATAAGAAAAGTTAATCCAAGGAAGTGAAGTCTGCTCTTCAGTATTTTGCTGCTATTTCTACACACAGCAGTGCAGTCCCCAGGCTCCAACCTGCTTTGCCTTGGGGTCTCACATGAGTCAACACCCATTTTTGTGGGGTTTCTTTGAGCAGCACTGGGAGTTCCAGGCAAAGAGGACAAAGCAGAGAGCAGCTCAGGTCACAGAGCAGCTTCCTGAGCTGGTCCCAGCTCTGCTCTGTAAACTGGACACACACTGAGTTTATCCAAATACACAAAGGAAAAAACAAACCTACACTGGGGTAAGCATTAGAGAAGCTGTAACAGACCAGACCCAGGCAAAAAATCAGAGAACTCCATCATCACTTCCCAAGATACACAAGAGCTGCTGAAAATTACTGAGGCAACTCCAACTTTTGTTTCATTCAGGTCTAAGAGGGCCTACACATTTTGTTCAACCATGTTTACCCATTAAAGCAAGAGGATTTTTTTTGCCAGTGACAGGACTGACTGCAACGTGAATTAAGCCTCCGGGCCTGAGGTCATGACAGTAAGAAAACAAATGTCAGTTACTGACTAGCAGAAACAAAAACTGAAAAGGAATTCAAAAACATGCAGTGTACAGTAGAACAATAATGGAAAACTACAGCAGAGTGAATCCATTCCCCTGCTCTAGATAACAGTCCCTGCATGATGCCTGCTAGATGGACTTGAATTTACAATCCGTGGCGGGGCCATAGAAAGTACCCAGTGTTTCTGGTACACAGCAGTGGGACAGAAAAGACACTTCACAAACAAACTGCATACCCAGAACAGCTGGGCTGCATGGGAATATACTCAGAGGAAAAGATGGAGAGGAAAAAAGAAGAGGAATGGATGTGGAAGAGAGCTGACAGGCAGAGTGGATTGTGAGTGCATTCCTCAATCTGTGGCAGAAGCAGAAAAGGCTGTGTGATACCAACAACACAGAAAGGTAAATCTGTCTAGATTTTTGTCATGTTCTTGACTAGCTCAAGAGTTACTTCTGTCGATTTTGATATAATTAGAGTTACAAGTTAGAATCTGATCTCTGAGAGGTATCCCCACTCCTTTTGTACTAATGGAGACTGAATAAATGCGCTCTGCATGTCACTACCCTCTGATACAAAAAGATAAACATATTCCCAGCCCAGAAGCCACTGTAAACAAGTTCAAGCTGCAGAGCCTGCAGATATTATTTCCCTGAATAATATATATCCAAGACACAACAACATCAACGAGGTGGAATATTCTCTTGATGAGCTTGAGAAACAACAGCAATTTGGATCTAATGATGCTTCAATGTATCAACGTGTGAATTTGTACCCAGGAGACAATAATAAATCAATACACCCTTAAAACACTGTCTGCTTTTCCTGTGAAATTTGCAGAGGAGCTCCTGTGCCAGGCTGAGCTTCCTCAGCACAGTGACCATTCTGAAATTAGGTCAAGCCCTTCATTCTCCTCAACTCAGCAGCAGAGACAAAAGCACTGCAGTAACTACTGAAGTGAGCTGGAGTCAGTAGCAGCAGTGAACTTAACTCCTACCAAATAAGCTCTGTGATGTTCAACAGTCCATATAATCACTGCACATCTTCCCTTTACTGTAGAGAATTTCATTTCTGATCAGGGATAAATTTCACAGCAGAAAAAAATAGAAACAAAGAACGCTGATTACACTTAGCAATTACTTACTACACTTATTAGATGGAAACAATGAAGAGTACCTCTGAGTATATACCCTTCTCTGTCAGAAGGAAATAGAAAGAACTTATACACAAAATTTATTGCATTAATTGAATCTCCTTAAAAAGAACAGAAATAATAAATAAATAGAAAAATGTTCATAAACAGCTTGCAATTTTGGCAAACACTATTATTATTAGTTATTTAGCTTGGCTGACTAAACAGTCTGTGAGAAGAGGTTAAATCTTTGTTGAATGCTCCAAGTGAGCTACTGAAGCTCGTGCCAGCAGAGAGAGTCCTGTCTGGCTGAATGCAATGCCTAGGATCAACTTATTGAAACACAGACCAGGTTTTAAATCCAGCATGTCAGACATTGCTAATAGAAACACAGTTAACTGGAATATTTAGAGAAGAGCATCTGCTTTTGTGCAGAGAGCAAAGTGAACATAGAGGAGAAGACTATTTGCCAAACAGAGGAAGAAAGTCTGGAACAGTAACATAATTTACAATAGCAGCTTTTATCTGGATGACAGTGTAAATAAAATATCGCTGAAAAAAAAGACATCTAAAATAAAGACATCAAAATAAGAGACATTGAAAAAAAAATTTTAAAAAGGAGAGGCAGAGTTGAAAGAAAAGGGTCCATGTAACAAAGACTGTGCTATTCTAAATCAGACCTGCCAACTAGAGAGCCCTTTGAGACTTTTACACTGTAAATTATTTAAACAGACTGATAGAGAATAATTAACACACATCTATATACCAAGTGACTGACTTTAACAATAATAAAAAAAAACAAAGGAAAAAAACCCAAGAAACCTCCTCAGACCATCCTGGAAAGCAGTTATAGCAGGAGGAATAAAGGAATTCTAGCAGGAGGAATGAAGTTTCTAGATTAATTTTGAAATTCCATTATAAGAGCACTTGCGGTATTTCTTTAGCCAATAAATAATAGGCAAACAGTGCAAGAGACTTTTCCTATTCTCTCTGCCCACACCCCAAGCCCATAAAAGGTTTGTTGTCAAAACACTTTTGTAGAAATTAAAAATGGCTTCCGAGCTCATCGGTAACAAACACAGCACAGCAACTTTTACTACGTGAAATTATAGTCAGACAATACCATAATACCAGAAAAAAAGCTCAATTACACACCCACCCCCTAAAACCATTGCTGTGAGGTGACCCTGTCCAACCAGAGGTGAAAGCAAACAGCAAGTGAAGAGACTGCAGGCGCACCAGATCCCTGCTCTCGTGATGTTTTGAGCTTATGTGACCTACCCACCATCATATTCTTCTGAGGCAAGCAATGTCCCACCATTCACACACAGAAAAACTGAGGGAGTAAGAGTTTTTTTAAGCTTTTGTTTGAATTATAAAAGGCAAGCCACAGGATCAGAATTGAAATTCAGGCGGCCTTAGATTCCAAGTTTATGCTCTAAGCACTGCACCTTGTTTTTCACCCAAGGCACAACATGGGGGATTATCACTATCTCTGTCTACAATTACAGTTGTTTACTGCTTGATACAATTCAATTACTTTATTGACCAAGTAGGAAGACTTCAATCAACTCTTCAAGCAAAGCTGCCCACTGATAATTGATAATAAGTAAAAACCCTGTGAATAAGCCAACTCCTTGAAATTTCTAGAGCAACATACCAATATGAAAAGTAAATTCATTTTCACTAGGAAGGTATCAATATTCAGAGGAAAATAAATCATTAATTTACTATTTGAAATTCATAATGGATGAACATTTCTTAGTGTTCCTTTACCTATATATCCAAACAAATCAAAAACCCAGAAACTTTTGGAGATCTGAAGTTCTTCAATTGACTCCAGCTATATCGTGCAACAGACACCTTAAATCAAATTCCTGTGGTAATTTCTGTGGGATATAAGCAAAAAGCAAATGTAATAATATAACATCTGAGTTTCTCATTGCAACGAGAACAAAAATTAGGCACTGGAGCACTGTTGGCACAGCCCACACTGAAGTGGACAATAAATGTACAGCTCAACCTGGGGGTTCATAGGCAGCTCCTAAGGGGAAAAAAAAACCCCAGAGAAACCACACAACTGAACAGGCAAATTAGTTAGAAAAGCAATGTCAGTCCAGAACCTTCTACAACTACTACTTTGACCCAGCACCACTTTGTTAAGCTGTGATGCCATACACCCACAAACAATAATCATCAATATAATTTGCTTTTCTATCAACTGGAAAAGCTGCCAGGATTGATAAGCAATAGCAGGAATTAGGTCAGATTGGTATTAGTCAGAAAGGTACTGACAATGAAATTGTGAAATTCTGAAATTTCACCATTAAAAGCAGGCATCCTTTATGTTCTCTAAAGCACTGATTTTTTTATTCCATGTGAAAATGCATCACATCATCTACAAGTATTTAAATTCTTTTCACACAGCATGGAGAGAAGCCTTTCTTTGAAAGGTGTAATTCAATCATTTTATACCCATTCTCAGCTAATAATACAAGAGCTACCACCGAAAGTAAAAGACGTTGCAGGCACCATCACCACCAATAATTCCTGCAAGACAATCAGCAGTGTTTTGTCCTAAACTGTGAATAACAAGATTACAAGTGCCTAATTAGTGCACAGCTTCACTAAGACACTACAAAATAACTTATATTTAATACATTTTAATGTATTTTTTAAAAGTCAGTCTGTGCAAATGTCTCAAAATTTTTTTAAGCTTTTGATGAACACTCTCTAAAATTCTAGAGCCCTAATTCTAATTTCTATATTGCACAGCCCTACAATGATTCACCAGCTGTTTTAAAGGCATGTAGCTGAAAGAGCACTCTGCAAAAAATGAAATCTCATGGCACTGTAGGAACCAGGAGCTGGTCCCTAGATACCGAAGAGTTCACAAATAAATTACAGAGTAATTAAAAAATACCTATGAGGTTTTCGATCATTTTCGGGTATTACTTTATTTCACCAAATTCTAATAGTCAATATTTGCCATCACTAGGTATCAAAAAGAAAAAATTCAACTACCCCAAAAGGCTGAATACTCTCCAAAAGTCATGGAACTATTTAAATTAATTAAGCTACAAGTGCAAATTGGTATCCAAATCTAAAATTAAAAGCTGCCAAGATTTTAATTCAGATTTAACACTCTGTCTGATCTATGATTATAATGAATTTTAAATTAAGTTGCAAAGAGCTGTGTAAGATATTTTCTTCCAGGAGAAAAAAAAAAAAATGCAAGGAAGAAAGGATTATGTGCTAATTTTTGTGGTTTAGTGTGGCTTTTGCTTCAGGGCTTTTTGGGCAAGAGATTGTTTATTTATTTTAGTATTTAACATATGGAATAACAAATAGCATATCTGGTACAGATATTTTTTGCACAGGTCAGCTTTTATTGTAAAAATGCAGTCAGAAGTAGATACTTCTATTGAAAAGGGATTCCCAAAGGGGAAACCGAGGCAGGGACTTGTGCCTAAGCTCAGCCAACAGAACCAAGGCAGCAGCAGCAGAGGCAGACTCGAGTGCCAGCCCATCACCCCTGCAGGTTCTTAGCTCACCATCACCTCTGCAGAGTTATTCTGGCTTCACTGCCATGGGGTCAGTGCAAACTACAGCCATTATGCTGCTAAAAATGACTTGGGAACATAAAACACAGAGAACTCAGGGCCATTTGGAAATATCACTGAGCATTTTCCCAAGCCCCCACACACAGTCACCAGGATTTGATGAATCCATGTCAGTGTTCAAACTGCAGAAACAGAGCCTGCAAGTCTCATGAGCTGCTCTTCCCAAACCCATTTTGTGTTCTTAATGTGAGAGAACTAACTGGAAATCAGTCTCCCCTACAAATCTAAAAGCCCCTAAGTCTTACCGAGACAAGTTTTATTGCTAATCTTGAATTTGTCCAGTAATTAAATTGTAATTAAATATTAAACATTGTATGGTAAAGATGATCTGTGAGTTTTGGAGAGCAGGGGGCAAGTCTGCTGGACACTGAGGACTCAAGGCAATTCTTTTCATTAAAAATATATAATTTTTAGTTATTACCCAGGAGGTGCTCTTCCGTGATGAATTAAACTTCACAGAAAATTACTTAGATTAAAAATAAGATTTCTTCAATCATTGCTGAAGTAATGAATTCCCATTGGAGGATCCTAGGATAGCAGAATAAATATGTATGAAAAAAGAAGCAAAGGCTGCACTCTGCCAAGGTTATTCTGTCAGCTGGCAAGAGTTACACAGCACAAAAATCCCCAACCTTTTCAAAAATGAAGTGCATTTGAGCTCTAGCTTTGAGCTCTATTTAAGTAGTAAACTTCTACCTTTGAAAAACTGACCTAAGTACTATTTAAATAGTCGGGCTTTTTTTCCACAAATATATCTGTAATACAACTTGTCTTTACATGAAGTGGATTAAGCTCATTTTAAGAGGGTTGAATATATATAATGTGGTGTCTGGGTACAGTTATTTTCAATTTAAAAATTGGAGAAGAAATAAACAAATTTTAAGTAGTAGTCAATCCAAGGACTTGAGAAAGAAAAAAATACCAAGAAAAGAAGAAAGTCCAGTTTAACCTTAAGCAAAGGTCATAATCTGAGCAAAGTTATATATAAAATCACATTCATTAAATATTATTATTATGATTACATAGGATTATTTCCAACTGTATTTAATAATTCAGCATAAAATTAGGTTTAAAATCTTGATTATCCCTCAATTTCTTCTTGAAATAAGAACTCAGAATAATTACTATGGGATAATGTTCCAAAATATGCTCAAGAATAACACTGAAGGAACTCTGCATCTGCCTGAAGAGGGGCATTTAAAAATTAAAAAAATAAAACCTAAAAAAAAGAAAGAAATTTTAAAAAAAAAAAATTTAAAAAGAGCAAGCTCTGTTTTGAACGTGTCTGTATTAATACCTCTCTTTCAAAAATTCCTTAATTATCAAAAGTCAGAAACACACCGAGGTGGCTCCTATCAGGCACACAAAGCATGAAGCTGACAGATCTCATTTGATGAGGTGACAAAGTGACAATGCCAGGCTGCTCTCCTGGATGAAGCCTCTCCTGCACTCAGCTGCTCATGCACTTTGGTCAGCACAGGGGAGCCCCAGGAGATGAGACTGCAGTGCTGCTACAGGTAACCCCAGAGCCATTAAAAGGGGGGAACTGGATGCATTCCTGAATGCCTGTTGGGCTTGAAAAATCAGAATCAACATCACCTGAACATAGAAAAAATAAATTCTGAAAACCAAGCTCAGCTAAAGAGAAATTGATACAAACATTCTAGGAAACAGAAGGGAAAAAACAACAAAATTGTCAGAAACACCTGAAAAAGTTAAAAGGAAAAAAACAAGAATGCTTATTGCTTTGATTGACATTTCATATATTTTAACATAAATTACTTGTTAATATATAAATATATGCTAAGTTTGCTACTAGATTCTAACAATACTAACTCAAAAGGGAAAAAAACAATTATTAGCCTATAATTTTCAAATGGACAACTCTTCTTCAAATTAACAAAGGCTGTAAATATAGAGTGATTTTTTTTCTTCTGTAAATATGTTAAATTACTATTAGTAGAGAAAAGCAGTTATAACTTCCCTGACCTCTCCAAATATGCAGCAGCACAAGCACTTACTTCCTAATTGTTTAGAGAATACCTAATCCACACATCAAGCACTAGAGCCTCCAGCCATGTCCTCCTTTTCTTGGATTTTAGTTTTGTAAAAGAAATAAAAATAAAGGCTCCTCCTTTCTTCTTCTCAGCTAAGCTGCCATTAGGCCACGCATCAGATTCCTTTAATCACAACAACACAGCATTCCCATGTTTTCACAAGGGTTTTAAATTCTGGCTCAGCTGTGCTAAAGCACTTTACATACCCTTAAAAACTATAAATGAGGCAATACAGACTGTCAGTCTCCCAAGTAATTGCACACACCATCCTGCTAACAGCTGGAATGGAGAGTTCAGCAGAGCTAACCAAGGCCTTGTCTACACCAGGAAACACATTCATAATCATCTCACTACTGCTAACACGATTTCCCCTCCAACGAGCTCGAGATCAATGGGCAGATTCTGCATTTCCAAGTACAAAGCAGGCATATATGAAGTGTTATTTTGCAGCCATGCTCTGAATTCCTGCTTCCCAGAACAGATTTCACTGAGAAATGCTCATACAAAACACAAACAGGTCAGAAACAACGCACAAACCTTGGAAATTTTTGCACATGTAACAGGCAAACATGAAAAGAAAGCAACATTTACTGGTGAAGTTTACAGGCTACAATCAAGCTGATAAATACCACCGGAGGGACTTGGTTTTTGAACACCACTGAGAGGTTGTTCTGAAACTGCATGACAAATCTGAGGAGTGCTCCTGTGCTCAGACACTCAGTGTTCATAGCAATTTCTTAATGAAGTTTGACTGGGTCACTATCTCCATACAGACAGAAAATTTTTTGTATACAAGGCCTGACGTATTGCTAGTGATGCTTAATTGAATCTTTTTCAATAAGCCTTTTTTCACTTGTATTTCATTTGTCTGCCTTTAGACTCTTCACTCCAAGAAAAACCTTTGCCCAAATAAACATTTTCAAAATAAAGAAACTAAACACATAAAATAAAGGCAATTTTTTAAAAACCAAAGGCACTGATTTGTTCATCGAGTGCAAGACACAAAGGTGATACTAGAAAGAAAAGACTGTCAGCTTCCTTTTCTTCTGTTTACTGAATGTGGGTACAATGAATGGTGTTCTATTAAAACCATAGAATGAAGGATGTCTTTCTGGAAGTGCTAAAAGCATTGAGGAGAAGTTCTGCAAAGTCAAACCCTCCACAGTGGAAGCTTTAGAGAAATGAACAGTTATTTATAGACAAAAATTGACCCAAAAATGTGGGCCAGCATCTGGCATGGAGTTTAGGGTCATATAAGAAACTAACTCTTTCATTCAGGCTCCCTAAACAAAACTACAACCCTGCCATCACAAGCTTCTTTCCTGATTGCTGGACACACTGTCAAGCTCTTTCTAGACATCCAATACTTATCAAGACCTGATTCTTCCCTATTCTGAACTTGAAGAGCAGTATAAGAAAGGTGCAAGAGAATCACTTGTATTTCTACTCCTCTTGTACTCTTCTCTGCTGGTATGGATGACTGTTCCAAAGCAACAGGGAGTTCCATCCTCTTCACCGATGTCAAAAGACAAAGGTGACCTTCCAATCTGGACTTCAGCAGCCACCAGTCAGCAAACCTGTCAGAGGCATGTCCTGTTTACTGCAGTTTGAACAAGTACTCTTTCCCTGCACTCTGAAAAGGGAACTTTATCTTTCCACAGACAGGGGCTGTTGCTTCCTTATTGAATATGCCACTGGCAGTGTTTCATTCCCCATGACCCTGTGAGGCAAATGCCTTCACCAGGGAACAGCTCCTCAGGCTGAGCCAAAACCAGTATGTTCACAGTCCTGGTTGTCACCAGGAAAACTGGGTGCACCCTTCAGATGAAAACCTGGGGCACTCCAATTACTAGGCCAAGGTCACATTCTGCCTACAATAATATTGTTTGAAAGACAATAGAAAGCTGAGTTCAAGTAATTAAAGCACCTAAAGATGAAATGATCTCCTATAGATTTAAAAGCTGTGCTCTTTGTCTGACTCAGCCAATTCCAAGACATTTTTCAGCTGCTTGTCTTTGATTGTCTCCCTATGTGTGGCTGAAGTTTCCCACTAGAAAACAGAATTAATTCAGTCCTGAGATTAAAACACATTCTAAGACAGATTTCACATTACAAATGCTTCACTGAATGCTGTTGTGGAGATCCTAGCTGGGAAAAGAAGGGACTGTGTGATTGAGGAGAGAAAGTGCGGGCATTTTGCTTGTAATGAGCCACTCAGACCCATTTTGTGTTTATACCATCCAGTCTTATCTTTTCATAACCAGTCCCATATCACTTCAGAATGGCCCTGAAACATGGCACAAAGCTTCTAGATTCAATCAACAAACAGAAACTGAATGTGCAGTCACTGCCTTAGCTTCCTATCCTCAAACAGCCACTATTTCAGGAAAATTAGGATACCCTTCTCTGCAGCTCAATAAAACCACTGTGCAGTTATAAATAAAGTAATAATGCAGAGATGATGGAGTTGGACACCACTGGGGAGATTACTCCTGGTGACAAAAGTAATATGCAGAAAATATTGCTCTGTTGCAATACAAAGCCCCTGCAAAAAGCAAGCTATATTCTGGCACATCAGTGAAAAAGTACTCACAATCAGTGCTTAGGTCTGGGTTTTTCTGATGCTGAACAATAACATCATTTGCTTTCATTACCATTCATTGCTGTGCAATTGCCCTAATTTTCACAGAAAGTCTGGGGATGAACAGAAGACATACTCATATTATCTGATGCAGTTCCCCCTTAATTTCTGATACTTTTTTCTCTCTCAGGCTCTACAAAACAGCTCAAATCATTTACTACGCAGACAATTCATCACTTACTGCTATGGCAATAAACAATACTTCTCCTCTCTAGACCCAGTTTGCTGTGGTAACATTCATTTGCAGGAGGTTTTCTGAACTGCAAATTATTCTCCTTGATGAAACAGTGGCTCGGGAGCACAGCAGCATGAGCCATCCTGTGCCTTTTGAGATTTCTCATTAGAATGCTTTAGATCTCAAGGACAATCAAAACTTATGCAAGAAGTTTTGTTGTGCATTTTTCAACTCTAAATAGGAGAGCACACATACGGGGGGAGGGTGGAATCAAACCCAAGGAACCAAGAATTAGATTTTGGTAGACTAATTCCAAGGCCTGAACCTCTGAGTCAAGGCAAGTAAAAGCTGGATTCAGCTGGATGCAGGAATCTATTATTAAAGGTATCTTCAACAAACTTGCTTTGCAATTAGACCCCACAGGGAAGTCAAAGACTAGGAGTCTATCTTTCTGTGGGTGCTTTACAGCATTCAATTTATGATGCAACCAATCCTGGCAAATATTTGCCATTAGAGATTATATTAATTGCTCTAGAAGTCACATTAATAGAACCAGTTCTTAATTAGGCTCACTGCAACTATTCAATTCCACTATCCTTTGATATTCTTAAAGTTTGCCCACAAAGAACAAGATTTTAAGCATCAGGTAATGACACCTGCTTGGAAAAGACCCAGAATACACAGCACCACTTTCTTTTCCTCTTCTCCTCTCTTTGAATCTAATTTTGCATGATTAATCAGATGCGCGATGCCCAGCTTTCTACAAACTGCAATGCAAAGGCATTGCTATCATAAAAAGCTACTTTTGCATAATCAGATAGGATTTAGCATGCCATTCATCTCCATTATACAGCTGATAAGCAATTCCCAAGTTGCGTGGTTTACTTCTCCTGCATGCTGATTTGCTATAATAAAAATAAACACGTTTTGGAGCATCCCAGTATGCTGCTGTAAATAAACAGAAGTTGAAATATAAAAAGGCTGGTATATAATTATTTAAGTACAGTATGTACCCTGGAAGGATATATATGTCAGAAGCAGCAGAAATTTCCCCTTTTTTTCCAAAATACACCTTTATTTGGCCTTCCCCTTGCTCATACATAGAGCAGTTCATCTGAATAATAGGCATTTCAAAAGATGAAATATGCGCAGACAAATTTCACATACTTCCTGGAAATATGTGGGGGAAAAATTGCAAAATTCACCATAAATATCTACAGAAAGAGAAGAGGAAACGTCAATACCCTGAAACCTCTTGACCCCAACTCTTCTCCAAAGTCTGCCTCAGGGTACAGAGGGAAGACTAAAACTAAATATTTCTGATAAATGGAAACTTTGATATTAATTATTATAGAATGTATTAAATTTAATGTTACAACATCTGCTTTAGACACTACCAACATAAAGCTGGATCTTGAAAACTCAAAAAAAACCAGAGCAATAGCCAGTGTAACAGCATAGCAGAGGCAGAGTTAATCATTGCTGTAAATGTAACTTTGTGCAAACTACCACTAAATTATTTCATTTGTTCATACACCAAAACTGTATAACACAATAATTTATACACAAACAAACAATATATAAATAGTACTTCCAAGACTATAATTAAAAGAAAACAATCCATAGTATTGCTAAGAAGCAATTTCCTCTGTCAGCCTCAGTAAATACTCCTTTATCACATTGTGAAATATTTACTGCTGATGGCTACATGTTCTGGGGCTCTCTAAAATCATCACCAACATGAAAGGAACAGTGCTGTCTCTTCAAAAACACCCCAGCTTGTTTTTCAGTGTATTAATATTGATGAATTAATATTTTTCTCTCAACTTAAACAATACTGAATTACAAGATGGTCCTGGTCTCAGAGCACCTGTGAACATTTATTTCATCTCTCCAGAGACCTGTTACCACCTTCCCAAGCTTTCCTTCCTGAGCTTTATTCTTCTGCAAATTTTGGAACTTAGCCTGAGGAGCCAGACAAATTTGGATGCTCTCACTCTTTTCTCAGTGGCTTTGTGCCTGTAAGTATATGCTCCAGATAGAGGTTATTTTTAACCTCAATTAGTTTGCTGTATTAGCACAAACAAGGATGTGACATAAGGTTGAATAAGCAGACAAGTGCAGGGAAAATTCATAAACAAGTATTTGCTCAAAACAAATGAAGGAAAAAGAAAATAAGGGGGGTGGGGGTGTGTGTGTGGGTGGGTGGATGTGTGTGTATACACACACACTTCATCCACTTATCCTGTCAACCTCCTTCAATACCTTCCTTTCTTCCCAGGGGAGTTTTCTGATCCAGACCCTGGCTCAGGGATTAATAAAAGAATCATTAGGCTGCATAAGTACAGGTGAGCACAGAGCAGGATTTCCATGCACTTTAAACATCAGAACGGATTTTCATCCCTCACTGATACCTCTACCTCTTAACCAAGGGCTGTATTTATCTGTGCTGTTAAGTCATAGTGTACCTACGGCCAATGAAGAAACAAAATCTGCTTGCTAGAACACACATATTTTTAGTTATGTATTTTTTCTTTGCTTTCTTCCTTAATAGAAGTAGAGCCCATCAAAATTTCCAGACACACCATTAGAATGAAATAACATACATGAGGTTATTGCAGGTTTTCTTTTTCCTCCTAGTTCCCTTTTCTTCTCACAGCAGCGTTTTTTCCAATGCTGCCCTTCTGATTGATACCAGATGTCTGGGGCCATGCAAGTCAGCTTCCTAACAGAAGAGACGTCAAGCCTGGGTATAATTTAAGTGTAACTTGTTCAATTTATGCTGGGTCTCAGTTTTAGATTTGACAAAGAAATTACCAAATTGCCTCTGGGAGATGTCTTCCTTCAATGACAAGCCCAACAGGAGTGGACAGTGCTCACAGAGCAGCTCTGCCTCAAGAATTGAATTTAATCAGAACCCTGGGTAGCGAGCGAACTCTCCTGCTGCTCTCACAGTCCCTCTCCAAAAGCTTTGTCACTACAGTGAGGCTTGCATAACCACGGCTTACAGCAGCACAGCACGTCTTCCCAGGACTGAACATATGCTCGTGGGCTAAGGAAAAATCCTCCTTGAAGACTGCCTGTAACCACCATCTGTT
Organism: Regulus satrapa; assembly: GCA_013396955.1. Lineage (NCBI taxonomy): Eukaryota > Metazoa > Chordata > Aves > Passeriformes > Regulidae > Regulus > Regulus satrapa. The sequence continues at coordinate 92,551 of VWZN01000073.1, forward strand.
GACACCTACACAGCCCTGTTCCTCACTCACCACTGACAGAGACAGCCCCTACAGGTCAAGTCAGAGGCTTAGTTGTGCTAGACTCGCTGCAAACACAGCCCACATATGACAGTCAGCCTCTCTAAACATTCACACAGAGCACAGAAGCACCAGCAGTTACTCACCAACAACTTGCAGAGTAAGGGCACTTTTACAAGGTTTGCATGGAGCAGCTCTTCAGATGTGGTATTTTCAAAGTGGAATTTTATGTTTCTAGATACCTACCACACAACATCCAGGCTAAAATCTCAGATTTGTGCGAAGTAATAATTTTCCTCATTTATTACGAGCTTGTCTGAAGAGGAGGGGATGTATTTATAGCCAAGATTACCAGCCAGTAGCTGAGCTGAAACCTTGGCAGCCATCCACTGTAGATGACAGTGATCCACTGAGCTATGTTAACAAGGACAGGGCACAGGGAAAAGAAGTGACCACAAAGGCAGAAACAGAGTTGAGGAACAAAGCTACCTGAATTTGCTAATTAGATTATCTAAAAGAGCTCATTATAATGGTCCCTATTAAAAACTTTTAAAGGCATAAAACTATTTCTTCATTATATGCCATTTCTAGTCAAATAACTCTAGATCATGTTCAGAAGGGAAAATCCAGGATATTTCTATCTCTCTACAACTTTATAAATTGGATTTCAGAATTAAAAGCAATTCTGTTTACTACCCTAAAATAATCTGCAGACTGTATTGGTTCCTAAAATGTGATCAGTGAATATGTTCACGTTTTAACTTTCCACATGTGTTAAGCAATATTATGGAACTAGTAGAGAAAGAAAACAGCACTGGAAGGTCTAACAGCCTGCTAACCTATACAGCCTGAGAGGCAAAGTCATGAGAGGCAGGGAAAATTGTATTCCCAGACATTCCACTGACAACTGGAACAGTGCACTAAAACCAATGATGCTCCACAGAGTGAGAAAAACTTAGCATCAGATTTTCTAAATTAATTCATTTTTATGTTCACTTCTATAAACATTTGTTATTAACTTGAGTTTTATGTGAGTCACCAGTTATGAGTGATCCTGTGTTTCACTGGAAGTACACAAATATGGTCAAATAAGGAGATGGACTAGAATCAAGAGCAGAATTTCTCCTGAATAAGTGACCCCAAGGTTTCTAGTTTTTCTAGACACATCTCTATTAGATGGATAAAAACCCCACATCTACAGAAATACCAGGTTAAAGTAAAACATAATTATTACATCTTAAACTGTTATTTGTCATACTTAGCTGTAGAACACAAACATGATCCCCACTATTGTTAACCTTATTAACTGGTGTTCCCAGCTGGTTTAGATTCAAAGCATTCAAGCATATAGAGCATGATCCATTGTCTTTTTACAGATTATTAAACAAAAAAATGTTTTAAGTGCCCTAAAAAAAAACACATTAGGGATTTGACTAAGAAAAATTAAAATCTAAATCACTAGTGCTAAAATTTGAAACGTTAAAATAACAACAATATGCTTAAGCATTTCACTCAGTTGTGCTCACTCAGTTTCTGTTTGAGACTCTTCCAAAGAAAACAACCCCAGGTTTTACTGAACCAACCATATGATAGGATCAGGGACAGATGGAGAAGGAGACTGTGGCAGTGCACTCACAGATGGAAAAGTTGTAGACGATATAATAAAGATATTTTACACCTCTCTGTATTTTCAGTAAACAGTGAAATAAGATACCAAAAGGCTATCACTGTTGGTAGTAGAAGTGAGAGTTCCTATTTGCAAAACCATGCTAAAATCTATACTTGAACCACTTCACATTAAAGCAGTGTTAATTTCTGAAATACTCTCATTTCTGACTTCCAAGAGCTGATAACTACTTCCAAGAGTTTAATAACTACTGGGAACAATAGCTTAATCGAAACCAATACCTGATGTAGAGATGCACACATGTAA
>VWZN01000085.1:58090-69345 GCA_013396955.1 Regulus satrapa
GGGCCTTCCGCCACTCCATGCCTGGAGATCGGGGCCTTCTGCCGCTCCGTGCCTGGAGATCGGGGCCTCCCTCCACTCCATACTCGGAGATTGAGGCTTCCCGCCACTCCGTGCCCGTGCGGAGCAGCTCCCGGCTTCTCGGCCATGCCGAGGCCCCAGGCCCTCTCGGCCATGCAAGCTCAGCTTGGAGTGTGCAAGGAAAAAGACGGCCGTGCCAGGCTCAGCCTCCTGACCATGCGGTGGGGGCCAGCCTGGCCCAGGTGCGGCAGAGCTGAGATGTTACCTCGATCTTTGCTGGAAGGAAAGAGAGCTTCTTTTACGGGTTCTTGATTTTTAAAATGTGTATGCACAGAGGCGTACAATTTTCTGATTGGTCAATTACTCCTGTGGGCTAGGTTCTAATTGAAACCAGCACACAGGATTTGCAAGAGACTGATATTCTTCTGAGATACCAGCTGGAAGCAAAATTTGAAAAATGTTATGTTTCAAAATTTTACCCAGCCCAGAGAATGCATTCAGCTTTTTTTTTTTTTTTTTTTTTTTTTTTTTTTTTTTTTTTAAGTGTTATCTATGTTTAGGTATCTTTATATGAGAAAGTTTAGCTAACTTTTTGGTTCACCTTGAATCAGAAGTAGACATTTCTACTTGATCACTTGATTTGCTCTCTAAAATCCATTCTTTGTACTGATAAAATCTGTAACTAGGAGGCTGAGACCTAATTCATGATTAGAAACCTAAATTGGGAATTTTAATATGGAACTTCAATGAAATATACATTACACAGAGCCATTCCAGACACCTTTTAATGCTCTGAGGCAGACACATAGGGCTGATAAAGTTGGCATAGATTCTACAAAAATCTTCTCTGAGGGGGGATGTGCTGATTAATCTCAAAAGTTATTAGGTGCTTTTGTATGAACAATTATATTCAGCCCACAGATAGGAACATCTGAAATTGTTACCATACTCATAGCCATACACTCCTACATCATGATTAATCTGCTGAATTTTAGAAGCCAACTTGTGGATGAGATTAATTAAGACCTGTAAGTGCGTATTACTTACATGCAGATATTTACATTTTCTTAGTTAAATTCCTTCCTAGGTTAGGAAGTCCTAAAAGAATCATCAAAGGAGTCTCTGAAAATTCAGTACTTCCAAAATGAGTAATGTTTGCAAAATCTAAAGTTAATTAGGCATTAAAGCCAAACCTAAGCACTTTAATTTGTACTGAAATTAAACATCCGACATATTTTTAACTATAGAGTCATCTCTATATGACCAGACATTTGCAAATTACCTGTAGTTCTTATTTTTCTTAACAATTTTCTTTCTTCCTTTGTGAAAATAAAAGGAAGTTGCAATTTCACTTATGATCATGATTATTCAAGTAGTCAGTCTGTTCAACTAATCAATCCTTACAAATAGCTAATTCTGATGCAGGTGGGAGGATAATGACTTTAGTGACTTGCCAAGAAAATCATCAGATATAACTTCATCACCAGTTCATTGTTCAGCTCCACAAAGTGAAAACCTTCTGGAGCTTTCTTTAATGGAGACAAATGGCTCTATAGGAACCTCTGGATATATTTTATTCTATCAGTTACTACACAAAAGCTTTGACTTTAATTAAAATTAAAGATTGATTTCTTATGTCTTATTCTGTACCTTCATGGTATAAATTTTAGTTAATGTTAATCCTAGTAGAGATTAGAGTGCTACAATATTCTTGGCATAAGCAAGCAATGGTTATGTTTTTTATTTAGAAATTATATATATTAATATATAATAATTATATACAATAAATAATAGCAATGGATTAATTGTTAAAGATTAGGGCATGGACTGGACTTGATGATCTTGAAAGTCTCTTCCAACCTAGGGATTCGGTGATTATATGTTAATATACTATATATTGATATATTTTATATTCTAGACAGAATATATATTTAGAACTTATAAAGAAATAATAGTTTTGAGATTTTTTTTTTTTTTTAATTAAGTTATTACAAAATCTGTGACAAAATCAGGACCATAAAAATTGCAGATGCTTAAAATCTTTTGCTACCTGCTGCTGGGAGTTATTATTTGCTCCTTTGTGGCTTTTTGTTCAGAAGTAAACAGTCATTCCTGGAGTTTAGTAGCTTAGTGTCACTTGCATGTGAAAGTAGATGTTTTGCTAGAAAGCTGAAAAGGTAATATTCTCTTGCAAAGAAGTTCAAGAGAAAGATCCTCTGAAATTCACACACACACACACACACATATATGTATATATACATATATACAAAGAGAAGCAAACATAATTTAAAATTGGAACTATACTAAACTTGGAAGACACTTTGACTCCAGTAAGCAAGCATATCCAAAGACACAGAATGTAACAGAAAAATGTGACAACAGGATAATTACCCTTGTATCAAGAATCATTTACCAAAAGAGGAACATAGATCTTTCAGTATTAGTAGATACAACCAATCATAGAAGCTGACTGAAGTGCACTGTGTGCCTGAGTACCAATGACTGAAAAGAGTTCAAGATAATACTGATGAGAAAGAAGACCTGTAAAGTCATAATTTAAAATACCTACTATCTATAATATGACCGCGTAAATTCTCTGTAGTACTCAGATTTTTCAGGATTGAAATATTTAACAGAAATGTAAAATGTGCAAAGTCAGAAAAATAATCAAAACAGAAAGCTAAGAAAGTACTGCAGTTTTTAGTGTAGGTATTCAGATTTCAAAAAATAGTTGGGTTTTTTTGTTTGTTTGTTTTGGTTTTTTTTCTTCATTTATAAAATACTTACAAGGCATGTATTGTCCCATCCTGTCATCACTGATATAAAGATAATTTTGTATACCCAACTGGAGGAAAAAAAAAAAAAACAAACCAGAAATAACAAAACATAATTGCAAAGATTGTTACCTTACCAAATTTGAAAGCACAGTTTAGTGACATCTTTAGGTAGACAAACAATCTTTTATTTTTTTGCTTATTTTATGAAGAAAAGAAATCTCATCAGTTTGTGATAAGTTCAGAAATGAAACAAATTCTTCTACTTTGTAACATAATTTCTGTTTTCAAGAATCCTTTTTTTAATTTTTTTTTTTTTTTAAGAAATTCACTGGAGTTTTTTTTTCATTGTCTTGCTGTTGTTTTGAGTAGTTTTCAATTCCCAGCTTAAAGTCTTTCAGACTCTGATAAAGGCTTGCAGTTCTTTGTTTCATATATTATTGACAATACAACAAAATGCCATTTACTTCCAGATGATGCTTCCAAAGGAGAAAAAGAGCAGAACCCCTTTCTATGAAAAATTGAAAGATTTCTGTAAGTAGGTGTCTTATAAAACAATTATTAAATTTCAAGTTTAAGAAAGATTTTAGGGAATGGAGGAATTAGCATACCTTGGATGAAGATTTGGAACTAAAATCTTTGAAGAAGTTATAACAATTTTAAAGAATGCAGCTGATCAGTACAGACATAAAACTCTGCTAGACTAGTATTTCCAGACAAATAAACTATCTTGCAACTGCTGTGAAATGCATCATGAATCAAGCTGGTAAAAATAAAAAGCTTGGTAGCGGGTAATGAGAGAGCTGAGGTTCCCATGGGTTCCTATCCAGTCCCCCATCAACAGTGCATGTAAAAATCACTTTAAACACTACCAAAGCAATGCTTAGCATCCCAGTAGACTAATATAAATACCAGGAAAGTCAATGTCTTTGAAGAACATTCGGTCTAATGATTCAAATTGGGTTATATCCCCTATTAAAAAATAATAATGACCAGAAATCTCTTTATTAAAGAACCATGATTCAATTTATGATGAGCAGAACTGTTTATTTCTTAAGATAATGCAATTAATTGTTGAAAATCTACAAATGCAAATACACTCCTGCTTTCTTCTGCTACACTGTGTGACACTTTACTTTCAGGCTTCTGTATATGGATTATCCATAAGAGATCTGAAAAGGTGCGTAAGAACATTTTGATTGAATATGTCTTATGGCACCACATACATGCGTAATAGAGCTTTTGCATGCATATTGGGAGAAAAAAAAAGTTATGGCTCCCACATTAAGGGATTAATGATCAATGGTGCAAAAAATCGGATGCGAATTAGTGGTATTTCTCTGATGAGTTTTGGGAGGTACATTGACAGCCATCCCTTTCCTAATACAACAAATCATAATGTTAAGTCTAACAAACTCTGAAAATTAATTACTTCAACTGAATTAAACCTTTTTATGGATTTTAGTTTTAATTAAGCAGTCAATATTATTTAGATTAATGCATTTTCAAAATAGTTGAAATTAAATCATATTGTTTATTTTGAAACTAAATGAGATTGCCTACCTAAAGATCTTATGTAACCTAATTGCCCTATATCATTAACATAATTTCTGTGCAAACAGGCTCTTAGTTTTAAAGTTAAATTTTGGCTGTTATTGTTTGTGTTGGTTTGATATTTATACTTTTTAGGTGAGACAGGTTCACCTGTAAACCTGGTAAAAATCACTGACACTTTAAAGATAAAAAACTTGTAAAAAATGTGTTCATACTTAGCTTGGAGTGGTAAGTCCTTGAAGAAAATACTTGCCTTGTTGATGTCAGAATTGTGACATTCACCTCAAAAAGTTATGAAATTTTCTCTTGTATTTAGAAATTATTTATTTATTTGGGTTTCACATTAAAAAAAAAAAAAAAAAATTATTAACTTATAATTTCCTTTGTAAAAATCACTTTATTTACATTCAGAATTACAAATCTTACAAAATATCATCATCAACAACAGCACGCATTACAAAACTTTTAGGTTGTACAATTTCAACAAAAAAAAATTAGGTAAAGATACATGATAGCAGCCCACTGTAAAAAGTCTTCAATAACATGATCATATGCTTCTCTTTTTGCAAGAAAAGTAAAAATATTTTATTTATATTCCCCATAGTTATTGAGAACTTATAATATATAATGCAAGCAATTCAAACACATAACTTCATAGAAGATTAATTTATGCAGTGTATTACTACAGTAGTTTCAGTACTGTGTTTGACAGCTTTACAAAGAATATTGTGTGCTCAATTACTCCATTAGTCCTGAACAATGTTCATCCTTTTTTTTTTTTTTTTGCATTTTTTTAGTTTCTGAGCCACAGTAAAAGAAAAATACTATTTTTTTTTTCTTTAGGAGATAAGACCTACATTTTTAAAGTATTACTCCTATTTACATCAATGATTTATCATCAAATTTTGCTAGGTCAAGACTTCTTCCTGTTTACTAGGATGATATTTTTATTGAGCACACCCCCTTTGTCTAGGAAGAATTCTATCTCAGTTGCAACACCTTTAATCTTCCTCAGATTCCCTCATGGTTTACTGCATTTAATAATTCCTTAGTAAGATATCATACAGGAGAGCATTCCTGAACAACTACTAATTCTGCCTTTTTCTCTCACCTGCTCCCCTGTTTCTCCAAAAAACTTCCAGTCTAGCAGGGAATTTTTAACTGGCAACTCCACCTTAACTTTATTTTTCAATATTTTTATAACTGAGGACAAAAACCTCACTGAAACATAATTCCTCCAAAATTTTTACATCTGCGGCTGATGTATAATATGAGTATATAATGGATAAATGCAGTTTTTTAAAGTTTGTTTGTTTGTTCTGTTAAACCATAATATTCCAAACTATACAAATGTGCACCTAAAGACCTTAAGTGGCCTTGAGGACTTCAGTTTTGAAAAACTGCACTTCTATGAATACAGCAAACAGCGTCAGGGAGCCACACTTCATACAGTAACATTACTAAATATTTTTTAGACTGGATATTCCTAACTCTACTTTGTGTAAAAAAGGAGCATAATCGCTCACCAAGTGTTTCTGAGCCCTATCTATTTCATCCTTTATTGAATGCTATGAATGCTAATTGCCTGAGTATTGTAAATTTCTCTCTTTGCTTGAGATTCAAGGCATCCACCTGCTCTGGTATGGTGCTGTCCATGGGCTGTAGGTGGGTCTCTGCTGCAGAGACCCAGCTGCCTCACCATGGTCTGCACCACAGCACCACAGGGTGCAGGGGAATCTTTGCTCTGGTCTCTGGAGCATCTGCTTCCCATCCTTCTGCAAGGCTGTTTCTCTCACATATTCCCACTTCCCTGAAATGTGCTTTTGTTCTATAATTTTTTTTCTTCTGAAATATGTTATCCTATGCTATCCTTGTTTACGATGGGATTGGCATTGCCCAGCTGTGGGCCCACCCTGGAGCCAACAGGCATTGGATATATAAGACTTGGGGGAAGCTTCTGGCAGTTTCTCAAAGCAGCCACTCCTGTATCAAAATATGCAAATATAACACACACATAAAATCAGAATTATTTATTAAATATGAATATTTTATATAAGATCGNTATATATAATAAGCATTATCAGGATGACATACATACATACACACACACACACACACACATATATATATGCATGTATTGATAACTTATACAATATAATTGCTACTCATTTAGCATCAATGCAAAAAGATTTCTTTGCTAAAACCTAGCTCTGTACTTTTGTCTTTCTTAGGTTCATTGCATAAACAATGTCCTGACTTGTGATTTCTATACATTTTATGGCCAGCAGAAGGTTTCAGAAACTGGGAAATATTCCCACACCTGAAAGAGGATGAGCTAATATACCTATTTCTTAATAATTTCTTTGGTGTCATATCAATTCTTATCATTATGCATGTATATTTTGGGTTTAGGATCCATTATGTCTTTCTCATGTGCTGTGCCCTTGTGGTTCTTTTAGATATAGATAGATATCTAGAGATTATATAGATATTTATAGATATGTATAACTGAAAAGAAATCTTCATTTATTTTACTTGCCTTTTGAGATAAAGCTTGACTTAATAATTTGGTGCATTCTCAGTTTTTGCCGGGACTTTCAACACTCTATGTACTTCAATTTCATTTTATGCAGGTTTCTTAAAATTTTAATATTTATACTTAGTCATAATATCATTCTAAAGTAATTAATTATTCTTTTAAATTAGGGAAACTCTGTTTTTTACAAAATTGTTCTCCTTCTTGCTTGCAATTTTGATTCTGCACATAGATTTTGCACATTTGATTGAATTCAGTTGCAAAACTCATTTAATCTTGACATTTGACTTTAGCAAGATTTTGGTAGCTTTATATGATTCATGCTAATATACCAGCAGAATTATAAAATAAATTGTCTTAGTTTTTCTGCTATTTGAGAGATGTCCATCTTTAATCCTTAAACTGGATTTTTTTGTATTTAGTTATCCAGATATATGAAAAATAAAAAAATAATTTGAGCTGAAATTGAAAGGAAAGAATTTGATTGTAACAATCTTTCATTTTAGACTTTCACCTATAAAACCCACTTCCATTTTTTTCTTCATGAAAGCATAAAACTTATGTAAATATATAAGAGTTCTGTTTGTGAGTTCAAAATGCAGTATTATATCTCCAGATTGCAAAGTGATCATGTTAAAGCCTAGGCTTTGTTTAGACACTGAAGAGAAACTAGTTTGATACATCTGAGCAAGCAAATATCTTTCCATGGTGAGAAGTCCTGGAGAAGGATAGGGAAGAGTGAAGATTACTTTATTATGGGTTATGGTGTATCCCCTTTTGTCTCTGACTGCCTTTGTAATGCTTATCAACACTTTATAAATAGTCTGATTATGTTTGTTTGGTTGGTTTTTTTGTTGTTTTTTTTTGTTTGTTTGTTTGTTTGTTTTGTTTTTGGGGTTTTTTTTTGTAGATTTTTTGTTTTTTGGGTTTTTTTTTGGTTTTGTTTTGTTTTGTTTGGGTTTTTAGTTTGTTTGGTTTTGTTTCTNNNTTTTTTTTTTTTTTTTTTTTTTTTTTTTGGTTTTTTTTTTTTTTTTTTTTTTTTTTTTTTTTTTTTTTTTTTTTTTTTTTTTTTTTTTTTTTCTTTCTTTCTTTTCTATCTACCAGCCTAACTACCAAATCTCTCTCCTGTTTAGGGAAGGATGTTGTGAAGGACCTTCTCAAAGGCTTAGCAGAAGTCAAGATAAATGACATCAGTATCCCTGCCCTTATCCACTGATGTGATCACTCCACCATAGAAGGCTGTTGCTTTGTTCAGGCAGGACTTGCACAGTTTCTAAGAGGATCTGTTCCATGATCTTCCCAGGCAGAGAGGTGAGGCTGAAAGATCAGTAGTTCCCAGACTCCTCCTTTCTACCCTTTATAAAGATAGGTACAGTATTTTCCCTTTTCTCTCTGACACCTGATTTAGCTGTGTATGACATAAGAGGAAAGATCCTTTGCTGATTTTGGGAATACCATAATGTGACTGTAGTTCTCCCAGTGAGCTATTTTCAAAGAGAAACAAATGTATATAAAATACATGGCCTTCCTTAAAAGGGACAAACTAAAAAGGCTTTAGCCAAATACTAACACATCTTAACATCTTATTGCATATACTTTTTTCATATTTATGTTGTCCATACATTCATTAGATAGAACAGTTATTTAGCTGTTACTTCCTATTACTTCCTATTTGTTCTTTGTTTTCATATTCTGGACACTATCTGCTTAGCACCAATGTGTCCAGTGCACACCAGATTAAACACTAAAACTTTTAAAAATATCTGAAACTGTTCTGTGAGTGTATCCAACACAAGAAGTGTTCTCTGCACTTAAGAAGGATGACAAATGTGCTAGGCCTAGGTGCAGTACTTTAAATCAATGTGACAGTGACAGCCCCTGGCTTCCTACCAAGCCAAGTACAGCTTAGCTGTAGTGTGTGAACTACCAGGTGGCAAAGACAGAAGAGCCTAGGGATTCCTACTGCATGTCATCCATCATACTGCTACCCGTGTCTCTTCACTCTTTTTAACTTTTGCACAGAGCAGCATGTAAAACACATTCTCCTTTACCACACAACCCTACCTCATTTGCAGTTCAGGCTCAGAAAATGTAAGAGGCCATTATACAGCTCATAAGGACCCGTGTCTAACAGTTTATTAGTGGCCCAACAGTTAATTAAAAGCTTCAGGATCAGCACTACATTTGAATTACAGGCATGGGGTTTTTAATAGTCATGCTTGATAGCCTGTTCTTACTTGGCTTGAAATGGCAAAGACCAAATGTAGTAATAACAATTTGATACTGCAGATGTACATATCCCAACCACATTTTAAAAATGCTGTTTGTCAAATTCAGACAGAAGGAGGCTAAGAGGTGACCTTACTGCTGTCTGCAGCTTCCTGGGAAGTGGAGAGGGAGGTGTGGATCTCTTCTCCCTGGGAACCAGGGAAAGGATGCGTGCAAAGAATGGCTCAAAGCTGCACCAGGGGATGTACTGACTGGACAATGGGAAAAAATTATTTCCTGACAGAGTAGTAAAACTCTGGAACAAGCTTCCTAGAGAGATGGACAATGCCCTAACTTTGTCAATGTTTAAGAGGAATTTGTATCAGGTCCTTAATGGCATTCTCTAACTTTTGGTCATCCCTGAAGTATTGAGGAAGTTATACTAGAGTATTATTGTAGATCCCTTCCAACTTAAACTATACTGTTCTGTTTTATTCTGTTCTGTTCTATTCTAATCATGCTAAAGAAAAATGTTAATATAGAAAAAATGCTTATATCAACAATATTTTAAGCAATGAAACTTTATTGAAGAAATCAAATAGGTGAACCACTTAATGTTAAAGATATCTGTGAAATGGTTTGCTTATGTAAATGTTGCATGTTCATGACCATGTTACTTGTAAATGCAGACAATTTTAACACATTTTCTAACATTTCTATAAGTGAAAAGAAATTAATAAATTGCTACATGTCTAAGTCTAGTGTAAACACAATAATGTTTAGCTAATAATTCAAAATAATGTAAATAAGCAATAATATGTAATTAATGATTCAAAACTATTCTGTTTATGTTTAACATGTCTTCACATACATTGTAGTAGAATGCATGGGTTTCTTCAGTAGAAGAGTGCTTGTGAATTTTTTCTTCTCTTTATTTTTGAAAAGCAAAACTTCAAATCAAAATCATACTGACAAAATTAAATTTATTGCAATTGCTTGAAATAATTGTGCAAATTCCAAAAAGTACAGAGCCAGGCCTTATTTAGTGGTGTCCAGTGACAAGACCAGAGGCAGTGTGCACAAACCGACACACAGGAGGTCCCTCTGAATATCAGAGAATACTTTTTCACTGGGTGGGTGGCCAAGCATTTTGACACAGTTTCTGCAGATAGGCTGTGGAATATTCTTTCTCAGAGGTGTGGAAAAACCATTAGACATGATCTTGAGCCCTTGGCTCCATGCTATCTTGCTTGAGCAGGGAGATTGGCTGAAATGACCTCCAGATGTAATCAAAAGGATACCTCTTTGTCTTGTTTTGATTCTCTACAAGCATGTAAGTTTTTGTGCTTTTCCCAAAGAAAATAATAATATTTGAGGGAATTTTTTTTTTTTTTAGCTTTTTCTTTTTGCTCATACAGGAGTTAAAAGAGAAAGTTTCTCAAATGCTAACATTCAAATTCTACACTGCTTTTTTACCAGTCAATGTCATTCACAGCTAGCTGCTCATCAAATTGCAGTAAAGATTATGTTTCTTTACTTTTGACATGGGAGAATATGAAAGAGTTTCTTTGCCTGATTTTCCAAGAGAGAGCTGTGTCATTATGAGTACAGAATATGAAGTCTGGATATGAAGTTTGAATTAAATGTCAACATTAAGGCCTCTAATGTGGCTTAGAGAGTATTGTAGCAATTCTTGCCTCTGGGATATAATTTATGCTTTGCAAATGTATGTATGCAAAAAAATCGGTTTCCATTTTCTAAGATGAGTGCTAGCTGTTTCCACTTACAACATTTAATTCTGTATTTCCAAAGAACTACAAGGAGTTTTAGGTAAATGCTAGAAGGCTTAAATTAAGTATACTACATAGAAAGTTATATTTTCACTCAAAATCCTACAGCACATTTAAAAACCCCATAAAATAGAGCATTTATATTTGACATTGACATTTGCTATTTGTTCTTTCAAAATGTTATTGTAGGAGTAAAAAAATAAATTAAGTTATAAATTTTAGTTGAACAAGATATATGTGTATACTCACAAAATTATGAAATACAGAGATCTGAGTGAAAAGTAATTTATGTTGTACAGATTTTAGATACTGATAATATTGAAAGTTTAAAAAATGTATACTATGTACATAGCTCAAAACTTCTTTTTTTTTTTT
>VWZN01000102.1:0-16807 GCA_013396955.1 Regulus satrapa
GGGAATGAAAATCAAAATAGCAGGCAATCCTTTTTACCGTGAATGGAACAATATTTAAGAAAAATGTAACTTTTAGCACTAAAAACTGTTCATGATGCACAAAAAACAAACTGTAAAAACGTTTTCCAAGATGTCCCCTGATACTAATATTCTTGTTTGCCAGAAGCTCATTCACCATGGCCAAATGCTTGCTGATTCAAATAGAAGCATCTCACCAACAATTTGCACAATGATTTAAATTGAACTTGGCCAGCTTAGATAAGAAAAGAAATTGCCTAAATTGGAAAAGAAATAAACCTTGCTCAAAGTACAGTTTTCTCTTTCTACCCCAAATTAAATACAAAGGAATGATATAGTGGCACTTTTTAAAATGACCACTTCTTAGATGAATATGCAGCATTTGTTAAAATGGTGAAGAGTTTTAAAACTCAGATAAAATATACAATTGCAGACTATTAGAGAAATGCATTGTACAACTCATTTATTCATGCAAGTTTTATAGAAGGGTCCAGGGTTAGAAGGAGTCCTAAGGTAAGTGCCTGCTGTTGTTCTCACAACAAAATATAGTCCCAAATATAATTTTCTGAATGCTGATACTGGCTTATTAAACTAAAAGAAAAAGCACAGGTATTATTACCACAATCTGTCTTCACTCAAGTAACACCCCATTAAATAAAAAAGAACAATATCCTTATGAATCAATTAAACAGCCCAGTTAAGCATAATTTATTTGTAAAAAGAACATTTAGTATAGCAAGGCAGAGTATCCCTGATACCATTAATTTGCAACTTCATAAGATGCCTCTTCAGTACACTCACACTCAATTAAAAAACCTCACTCAAGCCAAAACCCCACCTACCAGCTCTGATTTATCAGCTCCACTTCAAACCTGAATCCTAGCAGGGTTTTTGGGACCTTTTGGAGATGGTGCATTGCAGAGGGCAGCAATTTCAATCCTGGAGTGGGTTTCCATTTCCAATTGCTGTGAGACAAAGAAGGAAGGACCACACCATGACATGATGCAATCCATTGCACTTCTAGGACAGCATGACCTCGCCATTGCATTACCAGCAATGAAGTTTCTACTGGTTGCCAGTCCTAGGCTTGTACAGAGCACCAGCTGCTAAAGCCACATTGCAAGTGACAAAATCCAGACGATACCCTTTCACATGAATAAGTTCCACCAGAGAAAGAAACTGCTTTTGGAACCCGAGTGCATACCAGAAACTCAAATGTGAGACAAATTCATCCTAAACAGGCCCATTTTTGCACGTAAAACTAATTTTTGCTCATGTAGATGCACTTTTAACATACCTTTAAAAGACAGGAGCTACAGGACACCAGGCCTGTCCATTTCTCAAGGCAAGGGGTTAGGAACACATTTCTAAGAAAGCATGGGGGTGCCATTCAGGTTGCTTCTTATTCTCAGTGGGTTTACACTCCCTCTCCTCTTCATCAGCAGATGGCTAATACTAAATAGTTACAGCTTGATGTGCATCAGGGAGAAGTAATAGGAGGAAAAATACAACAAAAGTGTGTTGTTCAACATAGCAGTAAGGCGTATGGGTGGTTGGACTCTTGGGCTGTGGAACTGTAGGAATAGTTTGGATTGGCAGCTGTGTATTTCCCTATTTTCAATTATTCTTCTAGGGCATGTAATGAGATTTCTGATGTAGTGAAATGCTCAATGCATCACTTTGTGGAACTAAGATTTTGGCTCCAAGAGGAGGTTTTGCCCATGCTAGGCATCTATGTGCTTGAAAAGGGAACCGATACATCATTATCAGTGCTTAAGGAGTGTTCAGTCATGGCAGCCTATAGTAAGAATTGCATACTTCAAAAATGCATTCTATTGTGATTTTGAATTAGACATTTGGATGCTGTTAGAATTTATTTTTTTCACATTTTGAATCCTGAAATCATTGAGCTAATTTTGAGCTAATTTTGTACTTTAATTGCTACCCTTTTTTCCTCCAAGTTTGTCAATCGCTTAGTTTAAATTATTGCTGTGATTTTATTTTAAACCCATAATTCATCACTTGAGCCCTATCTTCTATAAGATACATATATGACATATATATACTTGCAGCGTTGTAGAGGTTTCTATTGGAGGCAGATAGGAAAAGATTTTACCCATAAAAGCTGAGAATTGGAGCTTCTTTATTATTAATAATTATTATTATAATCATTATTTACTGCTTCTGTAAGTTCTGTGTAAGGTGTCCTGTGAACCTGTTCAGCTTCCAGCGCTGAAATGGCTTCCAAGGGTAATACTAGCATTTGTTGAAGCATCTGTTTCCCAGAGGTGTGCTTGTTATTGATCAGCTCACAAAAAAGGTAATACTTTATCTCTGTCCTCTTCAATTGTTAAATTGAGTTCAGATTGTTCAAGAGATCCATGTAGAAACTTATTTCTGGCTTCCAATATATCATCCCATCACTGAACATCTAGATTCTGCAGCATCAGTTTGGTCACAGTGAACAGAAGCCAAATGGTTATTAGTTGCTTCTGAATTGAATTGAAAATGATGTCTGCTTGCCCAGAATCCTGCCAAATGAGTTAGTTTGCTGCACTTGTATCTTGTCACATCTTTCTAAAGAGTATCTTTAGAATCCAGTTTCTCCTTATTGTATCCCTATTTACTTCTATCTTGATAGCTGAAATCTCCTGTTTTCTGCCATACCTATATTCTATTCAAAATTCTGTTGCAGTCTCACTCCTTTACTCTGCTTTCCTCACCAAGACTGTAGTTTTTCATCTCTCTACTTTGCAATTTGCCCCATAAATTAGCACCTCCAAACCAAAACCACTACAAAATCCTTCAGAAATGAGTGCTAGCTAAATATGCTTGAACCATAATACAGCTTCACAGACAGTGAAGCCCAAATTGACTCCTTTTGTCTCTTTTAAAATTCCAAGTATAGTTTTAAAATGCCAAGTTTAACCTCTCCATACCTCAGGCTTCAAATCTGCTTGACAACGCTTACTTGACAGAGAAGCCAACAATTCAAATTGACTGTTTCAAAGTCCTCTGCATCTCAGAATGGTGAAAAATAGAGTTGCAAAGTCGCTCGTTGCCTTGCAGAACCCATTTCAAGAAAACTATTTGAAAAAAATACAGGAAGTAAATTTTAAAAGGAGGATCTATCTGTTCCAGCTTATTATTTTCAATTTCCTCAAAGACTGTCTGGCCAGTATGTCCAAGAAAATGACATAAATTTATTTCCTTTCACCCTAACAGGTGTTCTTTATATTATTAGACATATTATTAATTTATTGTCTTTTATTTATTTCTAGAACATTTATAATATAACTGGTTGATGAAGTTGCTACAGCTTCCCTTCTTATTACTAAAATTAATTATATCTGTATTAAAATAGGTGCCATTTTAATTCTCTTTGTATTCACTTCCTGTATCTTCTTTCGCATCTTGCTGTTAGTACAGCTCATTTTTCTGGCCTCCTGATATGAAAGATCAAAAAGCTGTGAATGCTTAAATATATCACAGCAATTTCTATTCTAGATCTGACAACTGCTATTTATAGGATAAAATTTTGCTCCTTGTTAAAATGGATGCAGAAAGTGTTATGCCTAGAAGGGCATCATGCAAATAAGTCTTGTGGTTCTAGAACCATGAAAAACTGAGTTTGGAAGAGACCTCTGAAGGTTCAGCAGTCTAATATTTTTTAACTGCGGACAGTTAGATCAGATTTCTCAGGGCTGTGCTCACCTAAGTTTTGAAAACCCCTGAAGACAGAGATCCTGAAGTTTCTCTGTGAAAACTGTTCTAGTGCTTCATCCTTCTCATTTTGACTTCTTCACCTTTATATTCGCTGGAGGTTTTGTCTTGTTTTTTGTTGTTGTTGGATTGCTTTTTGTTTGGTTCTGTTTGTGTTTTGGGGGTTTTGTTTATTTTCCTTGTTTGTTTTTGCCATTTTTTGTTGTTTTATTTTTTATTTTTTTTTTTTGCAGTAGGAATCTATTTTCTTGTCCTTTTACTAATACAGCAAGATGAACCTAACTGTGTTTTTATGAATCAAATGTAAAACATCAATTAACCAATTCACTGGACTATGCCAACCATTGCTACTCTAATCTGAATGAAGTAATCATGTTTCTCCATAGATCATGTGCAAATTCTCCCAAATTGGTCAATATTTCACAGTACTTGACTTTCAGGTGAACATTTACAAAGTTTCCAAGTATTCTGTCTGTCTAGATTTTATTTCTAACTTGATTCCTTTTAAGAGCCTGAATTCTGGAAAGTCCTTTTTTCTTCTCTCTTTAAAAATGAAGGTCTTTAAGCGGGAGGCTGTGGCTTGAAATAGTGTGATACTGCTGATGGTGGAACCATCATCATTGATCAGGGTGAGCTCCTGTTGAGCAAAGGCACACTAACACATTCCTCAGTATCCTATGGATGAGCTAGTAGCTACTGAAGAAATAAGTTTCACAGAATGCTTGAAATAGGATATTTTATTTTAAGAAAGGCATTGAAAATGTCTGAAGTTTGGCCAGCAAAACTGGAAGTATCTGTAATCAGCAGTCACGCTTGATAATCTTGGCCTCAGTCTTTGTTTATTGCAGTCTCATGTCAAATAACATGTAAGCACATAACAAATGAAGCAATTGTCAAGAATTTATAGAACCTTCAACAAATAAGAGGTTTACCTTTCAAATCAGAGCCCAACCTTATATCTCTTTCCACTACAAAAAGAAACCCAAAAAAACCCCCCAAAAATTAAAGTAATTCCCATTTGAATCTGTCAGTTCTTACAGGATTTTCCTAAAACTTTAGCTGCCTAGCTGCTGAGTCTGAATTTCTTTAGGATCTCACCATGATCTACCACTGCATTTATGGCAAGATATGTTTAGGGAAAACTTATTTTGATTTTGATCTGAGGTTTGACATATTTTTGTTTTACTTAAGTTACAAGGAGTGCCAACAACTATCTCTCAGCCTATCCAGCCTCAGACCTGTTAAATGCCAGGTTCCTAGCACAGATGAAGCAGCTATTTATCAATGGAGGTAGGGTGTAACTTATGAGAGTACATAATAACGCATGGGAGTCCTTTCTGCTGAAAGAGACTATTTCCTGGGATGCTTAGAAACACAAAGGTAGGTTGCTAGTCTGTTACTGTAGAGATAATTTGGGTTTCAGCATGAGCCGGACTGAGATTAATGAGTTCACTTTTCCCCCTGCTTTAGCTGTGCCAGAGTTTATAGCAGGGGAGCTGGCTACAGTGTAGCTGGGATCTTTACTAATTCAGACATGCAGGATATTTTAATGGAGGCAGAAGGAGACTGTGATTGCCCTATATACAGATAACCAAAATCCTCATCAGCCAGCCAGCAACAACAAGCTGCTGGAACCCAGGAAGCCTGTCAGCCTCATGCTCACAGTCCCCAGGCCATCCAGGAATAGTGGAATGGGCTTATCTGAGAAAGCTAATCTCTTCTGCTGTCCCAAACAGGTCTGACCCCTAATGAAGGCAGAAGCATTCATGTAGGTATGGCTCAGATAAGAAAGGAAAAGACGGGAAGAGAAGGCAAGCCACAGCCAGGCAGAGCAGGACAACAAAGGAGAGTACCCAAAATCAGTCATATCTCTCTGATTTTTGAATTTTTTGAAAGCAAAACTAACGTAGTTCCAAATTTGTTCTTAAATAACAATCTTGACCTTAAAAAAAAAGTGCATTCCTTTTTTTTTCCTCACAATGCCATCTCAAGATACACAAAGTGAGGACTATTTCTTTCTTTGAATGCCTGTTCAAATGTTTAAATACTTGGGGTTTGTTAAAAAAAAGTGTTTCTGAACACATTTTATCAAGTGAAGAAGATTTCAGACAAAACCAACAGGATTACCCCTGCATTTTTGTAGTTAGAGGAATAATATTGTTTTGTTCCATCAATGTGTCCACTTTACATTGTTCAGCACAAAGCTTCGTGAAGTAAGAATCATGGGAATATCACAATATAAAGGAAAAAGGTACAAATAACAGCTTCATAAACTGAGAAATGTACATAAATAAATCATGTAGATGGGGGCAGTTTGCTTAGCTGGCAAGAAAAAAAAATGGAAAATATGCTTGTTAAACAATAACCACAGAGTGTGCTTTTATGATGTTTTTCACCACAGTAATTCATATTAGAGATAGAAGCAGTTGCATGTTAAATAAAATCATTCAGCATTGTTCTCCTCACATTACAAAGAGCTGACTTATGTTGTTTTTAGATGCCTCCCATTAGAAAGTAAATATTCCTCTGATGTTACACATTTCAGAAAATTTAATAAAGATGAACTGTAAATAAAGTCACAGGGAGATTTCAGACAGTTTTATTAGCAGATTGTTGAAAAGAAAAGAAAATTAAATACAATAACAGTAAACGTGGTTCTCACATTGAAACCAGGCTCAAATAACTAGGCTACCATAGAAAAATTTCCAATTCTTGCATTATGATGTAAAAACAGATTTTTGTACAGATTTTGTACAACAAAATTCGTAATAACCTTTTTTCATTTTTAGAAAACTTTAAATATATAGATAAAAATAGACAATTTTCATAGGTCCTACATGAAGATGAGTATGTTCTGTTCCAAGGGCTTGCATAGAGCGCAAATGTGGTTATAATATAGAACAACTAGACATTAATATCTTTAAGATTACAAAAGCATATAAACAATAACATGAGGACAACTTTTCATCATAATCTATGCAAAAAAACCCAAAAAACAAAACAAACAAACAAACAAAAAAAAATAAAAACCAAAACCAAAATATCAACCCAAACCCTGTAAAACTAAAGAGGGGCAAAAAACTTCAACTTACGGTAACATCTCATGTTCTGTAATATTTACATTGTTTTTAGCAAGATTCTTTCTAAATGTCCAGCTCATAAATTGGTTCCCCTTTATTCCTTAACACTTCTGTTTATGTACCAAGCCAAACACTGAGGCATTCCCAAAGGTCTTGAAAGAATATACTGTAAAACTACTAAACCTACTTACAGGTGACTCTATGCAAGGAGCAGAGCAATGGTAAATGCTAGTACATATTTCAGTTGTAGGCTTTTAATTCTCTTTCAGATATGAATGATTCAAAAGCTTGCCACAAGTCCATCTAACTTTACAGCTGTTAACCCTTTAAAGACTGCGTATGAAAAAACTGTAGTACAGAGTCCCATGTGTGTTTAAGCAACTATGACAATTGTGAAAGAATCGTGGTTAGAAAATAACATCACTACAAAGTATTAGACAACAATATTTAATGAAAAATATTGCTTAATATTTCTTTAAAAAAATTACTGTGATGTGAACTTGTATATACATCTTGCTATTGTTAAAAAAGGATTGTGGTGGAGTAAATATGAACTGCACAAAATAAATGTGTACCAGTATTGCAAGGAAGACCTACAAACTATAGAAGCTCAGTGCTAAGTTTACAAAACATTAGATTTTTTTTTTGACAAAATAATATTAATATCCAATCAGAACTACTTTCAAAGAAATATTTGCTTTAAGTTAGGCATCTTAGACATTTAAGGTTTTGATATGTTTCCATGTAATAAATAAATTTTATATGCATAAAACATTAGATGAAGAAAGCATAATCACAAAACTTACAGTAATAGCACTGATTCACAAAATCAGTCTTTAAAGGGGTAACCCAAAAGTACGCAAAGCAAAGAACATAATTTTTAGTAATGTAATAAGCAGTGTTTTGCAGCTTACTTCCAGTTATCAGCACAAAGGTGAAAACACATATTGTAGCTTTCATAAAGACAGTGAAAGTAACACATAACCATCCATCCCTAAGACAAGGTGGGAGGGACAATAGACTTCAACTGTATCACTCAGTTCTACGTGGAATTGGACTGATACATCAAGTGTTTGTTAGGTTTTCTTTTTTTAGCAACATTGACGTAATATGACATTAACATATAAAAATATTTCTGGCATTTTGACTTGCTGCACAGCCACAGTCCACTCTTAGAAGTGCACTAGTCAGGGCACTAACCAGGGCTCAATATACAAATAAAAGTGGCTGATACAGAATTCTGACTTGTTACCAGATGCTTAAGATCTCATTCAGTAATACTGTGACTCCAGGACAAATATTTACATGCCTGCATGCGTTAAAACTAGAAAGGTGTCTTTCTGACCAACAGGGTGACAAAACAATATTATCTAAAAGTTTCATTTCCTAAACTCTAGATTTCTACTGCATACATAATACCTTCCTTGTGTGATTTGTGTTATATACTGTACATGTGACCAACATTTTGATAAGAAGCAAAGTCTTTTATTTCATAAACCCCTGCCAGTTTACAATGAGAAATTATTATTCTTTTTTATTTTTTAAATTTTATTTTAGGAAAAGAGACTCTGTGAATGGTAAAACAGTTTGTTTACATTCAGCATTTCTTTTCACTTACACAAAATTCCATTTCACTTAATGTAGTCTAACATATATGTGTTGGTCTCTTGGAAAGCATGTGGAAAAAATGTCTTTAGAAGAAAAACCCACAATCATAGCTTGAAAACTGAATGTATCAACTTTTTCTTCTTTTACCTTTTTTTTTTCCTTTTTTTTTAAAATAAGAATCCTCTTATGCCCTCTACAAGTTCATTTCTGAGCTGTCTTGCTGGTTTCGGTATGGTATAACAGTCTGTAAGTGTACTTGGACACCGCTGGAAGGATCATTGGATGTGCTCAAATATAGAATCATCAGAGGAGGAGAGAGTCTGCATTCCTTGAAAAAGGGAATACTCAGCCTTGTTCTGACCGCCTGTAATTTTGGATACAAGAGTCCGGCACAGAGATGCAGATCTTCGCTGTGAGAACAGTGCTACTGTACATTTACAAACATTCTCTAGATCTCCAGGTTGAGCCACAGGAGATGGCCAAGGGAGGACACTCTTGCAGAATTCTTTACATTTTTGAAGAACATTGATAAATGAAGTTGAGGAAGTTGGTTTGAAAACATTTTGTTTCCACAGAACTCCTTATGAGACAATGTCTTACTGCAATGTTCTTTACTGTAGCACACATATTTTCAGCAGGAAAAATTCAATACATGACAGTAGTTTTCAAATAAAGTCTTCCATCTAAAATATGAAAGAGAAACATTTGCTTTATATATTTGTATCTTCAATGAATCAAAAAGAGGAAAAACCCCACAAGATTTAAAACCTCAGTGGAAAGTAGTCATGCAACAAATGTCCCCTATGGTACTTTGTTTAAAACAAAAGAAAATCATAAAACCTCAATGTCACCTTGGCAATTTTATCTGTCAGTAGTCAAATTAGCTGTTGAAAATTACATGTACTTTACAAGTTGTGAAAACTGTAACAACTTCTGAAGCTTTAATGTATGCTGGACTCCTATCAGTGCTAGGGCTCTAGGAATGTAGGTGGAGTCTCTGTGCATGTGTTTTTACTGATATGCAAACGTAACAGAATAGTGCTGAACAGCAATTATTTCCTTCATGGTTGCAGAGCAAAAAAAATCTTCTTGCATGCAATAGTACTCACATCACTAAAGGCATAGCTCATACTTACTGATTTAGCTGTGTTGTTAAATATACCATGTAATGTAACCATTGTGCACATTTGTAGCTATTTATATAGAACCCAGTATAGGATATTTAAACGGCATCAGTGAAGTATAGCCTACTTCCCTCCATAAATGAGATTAACTGAACAATTACTATGTTAAAGATGTAAGCACGTTTCCCACAACATTTTTTTCCACCCAAGTGAGGAGCATATATTTAAGTGAGATATGTGAGGGAACATGAGAAACACTAAGCTCATCTAGCCAATAACTGTAGAAAAATTTGAAGAGAACATACTGCCACAACATATTTTCACCTAGTTTGTAAGTACAAAGCAAATTTTTCTTCACTTGGGACATGAACATCTTATATACACCTATTTTGATAGAAATACCAAGATTATTTTAAAACCACAAACAAACAAACAAACAAACAAACAAACAACCCCCCCCCAAACCAACAAACCACCAGAAAACAGACATAAAAGCTTCCTAGCTTTCTGACCTATAGGGTAGAAAGTGTTGTCCCCATGTGAATAAAGCAAATTTTGAAGCAATTAATCCTCCCCAGTGATTAATTAATAAACACAACTTATATTTTACAATATAAGCATTTGCAACTACAAGCTATATCTCAACTCTTAAAGTTTCCATTATCTTATCTAAATCTAAGTAAATTCAGCAAATATTTTTAAGATTTCAGAAGTTTTTGTTTCTGTTTAGGCTTTCTTAGTCTAACACTTTTATTCCAAATCAGTCTATAGAATTTATTATAAGATATACAGTAAAAATTAGATATAAAACAAAGAAATTGCATAAGATAAACCTGTGCAAATGAATGCTGAAATTTTTTAAATGCTTGGTTATCACTGAAAGATGTAGCACCACCTCCATGAACTTACTGTAATTGTTGAGAGAAAGAAAAGTTAACCTGAAAGCAGACAAAAGCATACACCACACAGCTTCAAAACCTTCTGCACACCCCTTTCCAGTTCTATCAGAACTGCTGGGGAAAGTGGGAGACTGTAGAATCAAGCTGCTGCAGTGATTCTTGTCTAATGTCCCTTTGTTTTTCCTTTTCCACCAGTAGTTTTCTTTTGTGAGCTTCAGGGGTCCTTTTGCTACTTTCTTCCCCATCTTTATATTTTTCTACCCCCTTTCCCTACTTTTTCATGTCCCTAACTTTTTTCTTTTTCAGAATACATAACGTTCCCACTATAGAGAAGTCCTTCCTCTCACAACCATTTCCATTCTCCTTGCTCTTTACGGTCTTTTTGTTTGCACTGAAGAGAAATAAAAAGGAATTGAGTAAGGCCTTAACTGAAAGACTTTTTTATTACTTGTTGATGCTTGAAAACCAACCAAAATGCTTATGGGAATCCAGGAGAGAAAGCGGGAGCCTCTGAAATGGAGCTTGGTAAAACTGAAAACCTGGAACACCATCTCCAAAGAAAACCTGCATTAAGCACAGGATAGTTAGTGCTACTACTGGCTACATTTTCATATCGTTCTCTCAAATATGTTGAATAAACACAATAAACATTTAGAGCACTAAAACTGTCTAGATACCTCTGTAGGAGTATTACTCTGCATATATACCAGCACTTTGGCTAGCCTGAATGTACACTTGCTAATGAGTGCTATGTATAATTCTCAAGCCTTAACATTCGGATAACCTGCAGTCAGTAACATATCTTATTGTAGTATACTAGGTCTCCATTTTCCTTTAAAAATAAAATATGTATTGAAATTAATTCTCAATTAAAATTACAGCTGCAAGAAGCAGAATCCTTGTAGCAGCCCACAAAAGATGAACAGCAGTTCAATTTCAAAAGTCAGCTCTATTTTACACTGCTTAAGGATCCAACCTGGCAGTGAAATCAATAGGAGGTTTTTTTACTTTTAAAAGAAGACACTATCAGATCCTGTATTATGTATCCACAGACAAAGAATAAGAATAGAAATGGGCTGCTCTACTAAGCACCTTCCTTACAAAGTAAGAGGATACTTGTTTATATATATGTAAGTTCTCTTCAACATCTTCATTAACAGCTTGGCCACAGAAGTAGAATCAATACTAAGTTTGCACAGGACACTAAATTGGGAGGGGTTATTGACTCCCTTGAGGGCAGAGAGGTCCCACAGAGAGACCTCAACAAATGAGAGAGGTAAGCAATCAAAGCACATGAAGTTTAACACCAACTGGTGCAGCACCTGGAATGAAGGAATCCTAGTGATGTGCATAGACTAAAGAACTACAGGCTGGAGAGCAGTGCCATAGAAAGGGAACTGGGGGTCCTGGTCACTGGCAAGTTGAACAACAGCCAGCAGTGCCCTGGCAGCCAGGAGGGCCAGCCTTGTGCTGGGGTGCATCAGGCACAGCATGGCCAGCTGGGCAAGGGAGGGGATTGTCCTGCTCTGCTCTGAGCTGGGACAGCTTCATCTTGAGTGCTGGGGGCTATTTTAAACATAACAATATGAAAAGACATTAAAATATTAGAGAGTGTTCAAAGGAGGGCAATGAAGATGGTGAAGGGTCTGGAGGGGAAGCTGTGTGAAGAGTGGCTGAAGTAATTTGGTCTCTTCCACCTGGAAGAGACTGAGGTGAGACCATGTTGCAGTCTTCAATTTCCTCACACAGGAAAGTGGAGGGGGACAACTGATCTCTTCACTCCCATGACCAGTGACAGGACTTGAGTAAACAGCATAAAGCTAAGTCAGGGGAGGCTTAGCCTGGATATCAGAAAAAGTCTCTTAATCTGGAGGGTGGGTGGGAACTGTAAGAGGCTCCCCAGGGAAGGGGTCACAGCACTGTGGCTGAGAAGTTCATGTAGCCACTCATGAAGAACAAGCAACAGGTGAATAGCAGCACACTTCAGAAATTCAAAGACTTAAAACTCTGCTTAGAAAAACTCACAGCAATGCAGAGGAACAATGACCTCGCATCACAAAGTGGTGACCAAATACAATCCCCATATCTGACTGTTTTCTCTTTCCATTGGTGACTCCTACTACCTTGTTCCTATTCATTTCTCTCCCTATTCTTAATGTTCTGAGTTTGTTTCCAAATGATAGGCGCTTCTTAGTGTTGCTGTCAAAGCCACCAGAATCACTTCGCCTCTAGGTGTAGCCAGAGCTCCTATCTGAATACAAGTGGAATATTACCACTGATAGGCCTTTAATGATTTCAAGGTTAAAATCACAGACAAACCTACAAATCATGAAAGTGATCAGCAAATCGAGCCAGTTCATCCTTTGTAGGCCGATGTGAAAATGTCACTACTTCTAAATCCTAAATCCCAAGCATGCCTGTGCCTTCTGCCTCCCAATCAGATTTAATTTATTAGCTACGCAGGCCTGTTGCATTACTTTCTTCTGTTAACAAATGCAGAATTTGTCTATCAGCATAAAAACAATTTTATGCAAAACAAACATGGAATATTTTAGCCACACAAACATATGCATACAAACATATACTACACAAACACACACACACACAGAACTTTCACTAAGGATGTTTACAACACTGGAGTATATTTTTAGCCTACTGGAAACTGTTGATCTATAGTGAAGTTTCCCAAATTTGCATACTGTTATATACAATATAAGCACATAAAACTTACTAATACTCTTAGGAAGTCAAGCAAAAACAGAAACTGGAAAATACTGCTAGATTTCTAAATAGAACTGTGTGTGATTAGCAGATTGTCATCTGTTTTAATTGCTCTTTTGCAAATGGCAGTGTTCAGCAAGATCACACAAGCTCATGCTAGTAACTCAAACTGAAAATGCCACTACTCCTAAACATCATTTGTTTTTGTCTGTGGATTGATATGACAGAAATTCTACCCAGAGTGAGGGAGTATTTTTTTAAGATCAACTCTTTTTAATTAAGATTCATTTTGAGGATTTTGAATGAACATGGCCAAATAGTTAAAAGGTCATAAATGTTATAAAAAACAAACAAATGGAACTGACATTGAAGTTTGCAATGCTGAAACAAATCATATGCCTCAAAATGCATTCCCACAGATATGTCATCTGTGTAATGATTTACTTTATTGTTCTGTGGGCAGCTTGCAGTAAGTATCTCTGTGGGCCCAACATTTCAGTGGTAAAAACACAAACCCATTCAAATATTCTTACTATTAATATGCAGCCTTGTAAACTGATAAAAATGTAAAATGAAATTCTAGGTTTTGTCATCAGCTGCTAACTAAATAAGTCACTCATTAGATGGTATTATTATTATTATTATTAGATGGTATTTCTGCCACTCAGTGCAAGTCCCCATGAGGTTGTTTGCGACCCAAAAAATCATATTCTAGTTTATATTCTCAGAGTTGCTTTAAAAATAAATGTAATAACAGTGATTATTTGCTATAATACTGCAGTGCTTTGTTTAAGAAAATCTGCAAATCCACATCCAAGGTGTTCTGTCACATCTGAGTTCAGTTACTTCCTATCCTACAAAAACCTGCTGAGGTAAATTCTCATTAGGAAGAAGATAGTCTTTTCTATAGTTAGAAGCTGAGAACAACCAACCAACCAACCAACCAACCAACCAACCAACCAACCAAATAGAAAGATACAGCAGCTTGACACAGACAGCTGATAGGAAAGAAGTGTCCATGGGTCCCTAGCGTCCATGTTAAGAAGAAAAGGATAAAATACTTTGTGAGAAGGAAAACCACAGAATCATAGAATGGTTTGGGTTGGAAGGGACCTTAAATATCACCAACGACCACTCTCCTGCCATGCGTAGGGATTCCTTTCACTAGACCAGGCTCCTCAGAAAACAAATTACAAGATAGGAAATCTCAGTGTGAGCTTTGGAAAGTTAGAATGTCAAGGTTTGAGTAATTTAATTTATTTGGATTTTAATTTGTGAGCTGTATAATAGTAGATCCTGGCCTGTGATCCAAGAGCCCTTACATCAAAGTAGCCACAGTTTCAGCTGCTAGAAATTCTAACTTCAGTTAACATATTTTTGTCAAGTATGCATAGGCCAGAGATAGAAGACAATTTTCATTCAAAAAGGGTCTTAACGGTATTTGAATAATCTATCTATTCATCTCTTTATACTTTCAAAGAACAAAGGTTGATGTGGCTTGTTGTGAAGACAGGAACTTTTTTGCAAATATGTCTCTGAATTTTCTGTGATTTTAGTTTCGTTTTCTTTCTGTTTTTCTGTTCTTGCTTTCAAATTTTCTGTTTCTCTCCCTTTTCATTTTAGGTAACAGAGATTTCATGTCCTGATGGTTTCTTAGTTTATTTTCTTGTCCTTAGGAAATAATAGCAATGTTAGCTGGACCCTCTAAGAACTATATTAGCAAAAATAACAACAACAACAAAAAACAACAGCAACAAAAAACCTATATATGCATATGTATTTAATGAAAATGAAAGTTTCTTCATTCATAAAAATCCATTTGAACCCCATCTCTATGGCATGTGAATGAGCTGATCTGAGCTCAGGATCCTCTTCTAAAATCATATGTTGTGACACAAAATTTCCAGGACTAGCCCGTGGGTTCCTAAAGGTAGCAGATGCTTCATATTGGAATTGAGTGTACTGTTGCCAGACCCTCCAAGCATTTAAAACTGCTTCTTCTTCAGTTTAAAAGAAATATTTGTGACCTTAAATGGGGCTACTCATATCTAAATCAAAGCAAATCTGCTCACTTGTGCTAAGTAACATAATAAATTGCATTTCCTGTTAGGAAGTAGCTTTATTGAAAATGGTAGCTATTTTCTCAGAAGTTATTTCCAGGCACCTGTAATCTTAATGAGGTTTGTCCCTTTCAAAGAACAGTTGTACGTGCATGCCTGAATGCACACAACCTCTTCAGCCCAGAGCTGATAAAAGCATCTGCATGCCATAGCTCAAGCACATTAAAATTATATAACTGGTTGGTTTATTTGTTTTAATAAGACTGGGCAAATGTGAATCACAGTGTACTCCTAGACTTTCATTCAAGCTGATGTTTTAATCATTTGGACAAAGAGAAACAAAACAAAAGAAAGGGATGGCAAACAAATGGTAATGATTCATGTGATATTTGATAAGACAGCAATGGGAAGTCAAAATAAAAGCAAGCATATTGTGGCAGATGGAAAGGATCTTAGTCAAGTTGTAACCCTTCTTTAAAAAATTTAAAGGAAACAACTAATTAAGGAGGAAATATATTTTTGTATACTCTTCATACATTTCATTCCAAATTGAGACACAAGAGGACTTATCTTCTACCAAAGATGGAAGATAAAAATGGAAGTCTAAATTTTTAATCATGGGAAAATAATTTATGGTGAACTTGAGTCTTTTTCAGTTTGCCGAGAGTGAAACAAACAGTATTTGTAAAATTCAGTCATGGAATTAACTGAACATAACTTCCATAGTATTCCTAATAAAGTGCAAAACAGTAGAATGTCAGGGGAAATAATTCCTCCTGGTATCTAAAACTCTGACATTTTACAACTCAGCACTGAAAAGGTGGGACAGAGCGATATGTACTAAGCTGACGTTGTTACTGGCAGCACAAGTAGATCATGTATTGGGGAACATGGATAGATCCACTGCCATCTTCCCCAGCAAAGTACAGGAGAGTCAGGAAAGTTAGCTCAACCATTGAGGCTTTGAGGCTTTGGAATTCAAGCAATTTGTTCTTTAAAAAAAGTGCTCATCCAGTTTTTATGCAAAGATGGGTGATTTCACACTGCATGTTCATTAAATGCATGCAAATATGAAGTATGTAAACATATTTGGCCAACCACTATCCCAGTTTGCCCTTTGTGTAACACCAATAAATTAGTTTCAAATTTGCATATTGTTATTAATCATACACCTTTCATTTCTCTACTTAACATTCATGTACAAATATATTTGTGTTAATACTCAGTGCAAATATTCAGGAAACTGAGACGTGTTTCTTTCTAAAATAATAATTTATATGTAAGATATTTTAATTCTAATTTAAGACATAAAACTAAACCATGGATGTGTAAAAAAGAGCATCTAAACACCTTTTTTCACAGTTATTTTCAAATATCGACCAATCTCCTCTCAATGATTTTACCATGTGTTTTAATCATTAATATATATTTCCTTTACTCCCATGTTACTATGGGAGTTAGCTGAAAGTCAGCAATATGGTCTTTAGTAAACTAACAAAGCAGGGGAGTACCTGAATATGTCACCTTGTATTTTTTAAAGATCATACAGAATGCATCAAACTGGCCATTTTGAG
>VWZN01000113.1:12168-28953 GCA_013396955.1 Regulus satrapa
CTGAATTAGGCTTGAATTGTTCAATATCTGGAAATTACTTGTAATATACCTCAGAAATAGAAAATACAAGACATATCTTCTTTTAATGAAAAAAATTTGTAATTAAAGAAAATCCTCTTAAAAGAAAACTTCTCCTTGATGTCTACCTTCTACCTATCCCATCTGATCTGCAATTCATGGATACAGAGCGTGCAGTCTGGTAAGACAAAAGTGATGATCAAGGGTTTCTTGACAGTGATACTAATCAAAATTTTGTAGTTAAAAGCACATAGCTAACCAACAAATCTGTTTCAAATAAGTAATAGTTAAATTATAATTTTATTGAATTTTATTAATTGTTCTATTAATTATTAAAATAAAATATTCATGTCTGGGATAAAAGATATTCTAAAGAGACCTAACAACATTGAAAATGTTTAATTAGCACACTCATAAAAGTTTGCCATTTTTCTTGTAATTACAGGGAAACTTTCATGCACAAGACTTTATTGTTTACTTTTATACTTCTTTTTCCCTAAGACCACACTCAGTCTACTTAGTTGTGCACTTCTGAGTTCTCCGGTGTAATTATATTGACTAAATGAGGTTTGCAAGGCTAAGATCCATAATTTCTAGATGAAAAAAAAAAGTACTTACTTTTAGCAAATACTGATTTAGGTTTCTGAGAGGAAATGGCTACAGAAAACAAAGGAAACCATAAAACACTGCAGATGCCCTTTAAAATAGAGAATGACTGAAATAAATATTTCTGTGATTTTTAAAACCATTTACATCTCACGAATGTGCAAGCAAGATAAGCTGGTGTTATGAGGTAATCAGATGAGGTAATCGCAAAGGACAAAGAGTGAGTCAAGAAGTAAATTTTCCTCTTGTGGTGGCCTGAAAATTTGCCAGGCTAGGTCTTTGAACTCTGTAAGAGGAACTTCACTATTCTGGGTTTGTTTCATCTCCATTACACAATTACGTGCAAATTGGTTTAGATTATGTTCATGATTCTCTTCCAGGGTAACAAGGATTGGGAAAGGATTTTTCACTATGCAACATCATTATAAATGTCCATTTTATAATGAGGATACTTCAGATGATTTATAGGGGCTCAAGAAGATCCATCACAAAAGATCTGAGATAATTTTCCATAATTCGTTTTGGGATAAGTGATGGTTTGGACCAAATTCAACATCTTTTAAGAAACACTGTGCTTTGACTACTATGAACACAATAGCCTTTCTGTAGAAGCTTGATGGATCCACAATAGTACTTTTTGTTCAATACTCCTGTGTTCAGTTTGGTATTCTCACAGAAATCCTGGGTAGATGAGGGGGGGTTTGTGTCCGGGTCACACATTTTAAAATCTTACAATAAAAATTACAGACAGCTCCCTGAAATTCAAAGAGTTCTGTGTTCTGTCTTATTAAATGTTTATCACAGTACCGGTTTCTTTGCATGAAATTAACTTAGAAAATATTTCTTGATTACCCTTCGTTTCAGTGTGGGAACACAGATTATATCTGACTTGAAATGAAAGAAATCATTAGTTTGCCCTTACTGATGAAAAGTTATCTCTTGGATTTGCAATGCTAGCATGCTCATTTGGCTTCTGTTGTATACAAGGAAATAATTTCACTTTTTTCTCTCTCTCTCTCTCTCTCTCTCTCTCTCTCTCTCTCTCTGTGAAGCTGAGTTTTTAGGGCATGCATTAGATTACATGCTGAAGCATACAAAAATATTTCACCGAAAGCTGTATGAGTGCACAAGTAATACATTCTAATTTTTCAGTTAGCAATAATTTCACATGAAAGCTGTAACAAAAGTACTGCAAAATTGCAGGCAGAAAATAGATTAAAACTGGAACAATATCCATGGAACAATAACTTCTAGATGGAAAAAAATCATAAATTAAAACCCAAACAAGCAATTCTAGGGATCAAGCTGGAGTATCACTGTCCCTTGAAGAGAAGAGTCAGTGACACAAATTGTTGGTCACAACTCTGCTGTTACCTCCCCAAAGTCCAGCAGAAGTGAAGACTCCCCATGAGATCCCACTGTCCCAGCAGATCAGCCAAAGGGCACCAGGGCAGACTGGACACAGGGAGGACATGCACCCACAGATGATCTGACTCAGCAGGATCATGGCTAGGCAGGACAGGGCAGTGGGAAGCTGGAGAGCAACTCTGCTGCAGCAGCACTAAGGCAGGGGATGATGAATTTGGGAGACTGAAATAGAGTCCTGGAACAGAGGCAGAGAGTCCTGGGGAAGTCTGAACAAAGAGAGCAATAATAGAATTGAGCTCTGTTTGAGTTTGGAGGGGACTGCTGGAGGTTATCTTGCTCAACCTCCTGTTCAGGAAAGGTCCTCTCTAGCAGCCCTAAACCATGTCCAGCCAGCTTTTGAAGCTCCCCAGAATCTGTAACCTGTCCCAGAGCTCAGTCACTCAAACAGTAAAAGAAAAAATATTTCTTCATATTCACAGGGTACCCCCTGTGTTTCAAGGTGTGCCAATTGCCTCTGGTCCTGTCCCTATAAACCTCTAAAGGAATCTGTCTCCATGATCTTTGCAGATGATTTTTCTTTCCTTTCATTCTGAATTTAGAAATGAAAGTTTCATTCTACTTGGAACTAATATTTTAACATTATTGAATTTTGGAACTACTATTTTATGATTACTGAATTTTTACATTGCCTAGCCCAAGATGATTTAACAACTTGAAGTATTGTGATGATCAGGGCCTTGATAGTAGGCTTTAGTGTCTGATATTCTAGGTGTAAAATGTGGACCTGGATGGGTTTATTTTTGGTTTTGTTTTGTTTTGTTTTTCTCGTGTTTTAGATTTGGAAATTAATCAAAATATTTAATTATTCAACTGTATCACTCTCAGATTCCCTCCAATTCCATTGACACCTTTTCTTTTCCTTTCCTTTTCACATCTCAGATACTGCCAAAGTGTGTTACTCTGCCTGCTGGATATAATTTTTCCTTTTATTTGTGATTTTCACTCATAGAATTCTTGATAAGTCTAGTCATTTTTGTATCATCCCCTCATCCGAACTCCTTGTTTCCCTCTACTTTCATCCTCCTGATGTCAGTCTTATGAAAAATATAGTCATATTTAAAGCTACCATAATTAGAATGTTTAGATCAGCAAGGAAGATGAAAAACATTTTTTCAAAGTAACACAAAGGATTTCACATTTCACCAGAGAAAATGGTGAATATTTCTTATTTTATTTGTAACAAGAAAAAAGAAAGAAAAAAACCCAACCCAACAACAACAACAAACCCTTCCACGTCTTAATATATTTTGTAGCAATAATTATTAAACATAAAACTATTAATTTCTTTTTGTGCTTCCAAGACACTTCATATGTTTTCTCATCTCAGCAGGTAGTCTTCTGTATTGGATTTTCTTAACAAGAAGTGTGAGAGGGGACAAGAGTGTTGTCTGTGAAGAGAAGCCAAGGATTTCCCATGTTAAATGCAGTTGGATGCAGTTCCCATGTTAGATGGATCCAGCGGACTCACCACAGA
Source organism: Regulus satrapa (assembly GCA_013396955.1). NCBI lineage: Eukaryota > Metazoa > Chordata > Aves > Passeriformes > Regulidae > Regulus > Regulus satrapa. Next base: position 15,695 of record VWZN01000113.1, read on the forward strand.
ACATAGATGAGCACCTCAGCCAAGATGGAGGTGCTTTCTATAAAGTATATTTTAGAAGAGGCAAAAAAGCTACACAACAGCAGTGAGAGAGAGGGAGATGATAAACAAATATGAAACAATCCTACAGACATCTTGCTCAGAGAAGAGACATGGGGAGAGGTATTGCAGGTACTGAAGCAGAGTTTCCCTTCCAGCTCAAGCAGAAGGATGAAGGTTTTCATCCTGAAACAGGAAAACTAAAGCTGATTTTCGCCACACAATCCAGGGGGAGGATCATGCTGGAGCAGATGTCCATCGTCTAGTACCTCACACTGCAGGAAATGGAAATGTCCCCAAGGAAGGTATAGCTCAAGAAGACCCCATGTCATAACCTTCAGACCTCTTCAAGGTCTGCTCATGGAGAGGAACTCATGCTTTGTTTTCCAGCAGGACCTGTAACCCCATATAAGACTCACACTGAAGCAATCTATTCCCAAAGGACTGTAACTCATTGCAAGAACCCACATTGGAGCAGTCCTTGAAGAACTGCACCATGTGGAAAGGATGCATCTCAGAAAAGGACTACCTACTATGGGAGGAGTTCCACACTGTGGAGGAGAGAATGAAGGGGAAGGAGTAGCTGAGCAAAATTTTACTGCAACCACCATTCCTCACCCTCCTTGCTCCACTGTGGGTAGGAAGGGAGGAGATAGAAAAGTTGTGAATAGAGGAGTAAAACAGCCTGAGAGAAAGAGAATGGGGACAGGGGAAAGTGTTTTGTTTTGTTTTGTTTTTTTTTTCTTCCCTCACCCCATCCTACTGTGTTTTTAGTTAACAGTGAATGAAATTGCTCTTTCCCAAGTTAAGTCTGATTTACTGCAAGGCTTTGAGCACCTGGTCTAGTGAAAGGTGTCCCGCTACATGGGAGGGAGTTGGAACTAGGTAATCTGTAGGATTCCTTTCCAATTCAGGCCATTTAATGATTCTGGGATACATATATTATATTATGCTGTATTAACTCATAGTACTACAATTGAAAAATATTTAAAGTTACATTAAGGTTGGTTATTTATCATGTTTATATCCAAATGTGAAATGTAAGTCTAATGCAGATAAAAATGAAGACTCAAAAAATTGTTTGTGTTTTCTTGGTATGACTTTGGCTGCCTTTCAGTTAGGCATTTAATGCCATCTATATTCTTAAGCACTGTTCAACACAGTGGAGGAATAAATTGAGAGACAGAGGCTATAGGATTGCTTTCCAATTGATTTTATATAGGAGATGTTTATGTGGGCATTGTAAATATGAAAGCTTTAGCTATCATAAGAAATAGTAGGAACATCTGGAGACTCCTTTAAAAAAATATTGTCCATAGTGGGTTAAGTCTTACAAGAAGTTGTTATAGAAATCAGCATGTTTGAGATACATCTTGAATATTAAAGGGAAAATAAATCAACCTAAATATGTCATATCTCTTTTTCTTTTTTCTTCTCTTGTTTCTATTATCAAAAACATTTTTATGGAAGATTTATTTTATAAAAATTCATCTGCTGCTTCTGTTTATTTCTCCTGCTGAAGTCATAATCCTTTGACATCAGGAATATTGTCAGAAACCCTCATCTTGATATTACAGAAGCAGCTCCAAGTAAGCACAAAGAAAAAGACAGGTTCCTCTTCGTAATTAAAGCTTGCTTCATTCTAACATGAAGGAAGGAAGGTGCGGAAGGAAGGCGCGGAAGGCGGGAAGGCAGGAAGGAAGGAAGGCGCGGAAGGAAGGCGCGGAAGGAAGGAAGGCGCGGAAGGAAGGAAGGCGCGGAAGGAAGGAAGGCGCGGAAGGAAGGCGCGGAAGGAAGGCGCGGAAGGAAGGCGCGGAAGGAAGGCGCGGAAGGAAGGCGCGGAAGGAAGGAAGGAAGGCGCGGAAGGAAGGAAGGAAGGAAGGAAGGAATCACATTTTAGCATGAAAGACTTCATCAAAAATATGCAGCCTAATGATGGCAAAATCTGCCTAGTTTTCTCACAGTTCAGAAATTAGTGAATAAACTGCTCAATTAGGCTGTAATGTCTCATGTAGGAATCAAGTTCCAGAAGTGTAGGAATGGCTTTTATTTTAGATATATGTATCCTATCACTCTGTATAAATTTTATTAGAAATTAATTAGCTAGGATTTTCTTCTTCCTGAAGAGTTTTGACAAGTTCCTTGCAAATTCCAGTATACACAAACATGTATTTACTTGGTACTGCATAACACAGAAAGACTGACATATTTTCCACGATTGGAGGCTTAAATTATTCTTGTCTTGTTGCAAATTTGATTTAGAAGTCTTTCTTGTTGCTTGTTGGTGACGTTTTCAGAAGAACTTTCAAAACTTTACTTCATCAGGTAAGGTAAATGAAGAAAATCTGAATTTAGAGGTTGAACATTAAATACCTATTTTTAACTAAATTGTTTTTCAAAGGTGAAGCATTATGGGAAGTTAGACAAGAATTAAAAGCTTTAATAATGTTATTCTGCAAAGAGATAAGGTATGAGTAATTTTCCTTCTAGCTGATTCTGATTTTTAAACGTTTTTTAGTTCATTTGGTTGATTCACTTGATTTGAAGGTTTGCTATCATTACATTTGTGGACAGAAAATGTATTGGGACTGCTAGAAAGGCTTCTTAGGCTTTTGAGCCATGTTCTGCTGAGACATTATTCTGTAGAAGTTGCATAGCAGGTATTGCATTTCCTATTTTGGGAAAGTATTTAAATTTTCCACATCTTTAAATAAATTACTATTATGTCTCCTCTGTTCTTTCCTGTTCTAGGCCTAGACATACTAATATAAAGTTTATTTCTAGTAATGAAAAAAGAAATATTCTATTCAATTAGCTTGTAGTAGTTTATTTTAAAGTGGTATACTATTTCTTTTTTTTCTTATTCTTGGCTAGTTAATGGTCTACTATTCATTTATTACAGCACCATATGGCAAAGGATTTTCTCTTTAATAGAAAATATTTGATATATTATCCTGTTTGCTGCTTTGTTTTTAGCTAGGTTTTTTGGGAGATTTTTTTTGTTTGGCGCTTTTTTTTTTTTTTTTTAAGAGAATTTTTCCTGCATTATCAAATGCATTAAAACCTTTTAGTGTTTTTTAGTATTTAACTTTGGTCAGACTGGTCCTGTGTAATGCTACATTAAAGAAAAAGTTAAAATGAACAGAAAAATGTTGACATCATACAGACCTTGGTATGTAGAATGAAGGAATAATACACAATTTCAGAATTTATTTGCCTTTTCTTACGATAGATGGAAAATTCTTTTAGCTAAGAATGTAAAGAAAACACCAGGGCAATGTTAAACAAATAGTAGGCACTTCTCAATGTCACCCATTTTCATTTTATGAAATTCAACAAATCATTTGAGACAAAATGCTTGACCATTCCCAAGAAGTAGCAGTACATCAGTACTGTATTTTTATATGACATGTAATACAAAACTATGAAAGGAATAATTATGTATGGATACATAAAGATTTTTTTTTTTTCATACTTTATCTTTTACATACCCACAGTATAGTATATGGATTATAAACCTTGCAAGTATAGAGAGAAAACTTATACAAAATTGAATCATAAAGTTATAGAAACGTTAAGGTTGGAAAAGACCTCCAAGATCATTGAATCCAACATTTGACTGCACAACACCATGTCAACTGAAGTGCTTCACCGACTGCCATGTCCAGTTGCTTCTTGAACAATTCCAGAGATGATGACTCCTACACTTCCCTGCACAGCCTGTTCCAATGCTTAACCACCCTTTCAGTGAATAAATTCTTCCTGAAAGTTATTCCTCCTTCATCCTATTTGTTATTTAATTTTTAGCTAGTTATGAAAATTCTCTTTGAAAAGTTTGGTGTCAGACAAAACTTCTTAGAACTCTTCAAGATCTGTCGGTGTACACTTTCAATTATATTCTAATTCTAAGCTCAGTGTAATTTTACAGTATAATGAGGCAAGCATTAGTAAATAATGATAGATTCATATGAATGTTAAGTGCTGTAAATACACTTAATGATTACAATAGCATGACCACCTCAGTAATTGCAAGAGTTTCCTACACTCTACATACGTGATTAAATTGCTGATACTTCTGTAGCCGTCTTTAAATTTTCCCTATACAGTTTCTAATAAAGTTTCATGCATACAAATAGCATTGTTTTCATTAGGAGAGTATCAATACAGTTATTAAAATTCAGCTGCTATCAGACCAAGCATCTTTCCCACTTTCCATAGTTGATTCTGAGAAATGGGGAAAAAACAGTGCCCTTAATATATGAGAAATCTCAGTATTCCTTTTTAAATGTGCATATGTATGTGCGTGTGTATATTTATAAACATCTGTTGAGTTTCTACATGCTTCTTGTCTGTTTCACTCATTTCAAATACCATTTTCCTCTTCTACTACCAAAATTTTTAAGCCAATCACTCTAAGATCTCTATAAATGGGAAATTTTAACTAAAATAAAAGTCTTCTTTTTTTTTTTTTTTTCTTTTTTGCTAAGATGAGTGAGGCTTGCTTCTCCAATACCTCAGTGCAGTTAAGAATTTCATAGATCAGTCAATTCTCACTTTTAGTCCATATTACAGACACCAAAGAAAGTGGTGTCACAGTTGTACTGATTCTGTTTCTTAACTTATGTTAGCAAAAAATCAAAGAACTTGCCTCAAGCCTGAATTTGAAGTACACCATGAATATAACAGATGGAACCAATGGTCTGCATTAATTCATAGATTTCCATAGAATTACACAAATTAAATGCAAGTACATTGCTGGCTGTTTATAGATAACATTCACTCATCACTAGAAATTTCTACATTAACTGAAATATAATTTATACATTTACACCATAAAAAAAACAAAACAAAACAAAACAAAAAAAACCAAACAAACAAACAAACAAAAACTTATCCTCTGCTAATCTTAAAATGTAATACACTTCCTGGTAATTTTAATTTGGGTGCTGCCACTCTGATTAATGGTGACTTTGTGATAGATTGAGCAGTGCGCAGAGAACCTCTAGCTCTTTTAGCCTTTTGATTAACAATTCTCCTTGGTCCTCCTCAATTTGGGGATGCTTTTCACATTTGAACAAGTGAAAAATACAAAGTTCAGTCAAGTTCTGTCACAGTTGAGGATTTGGATTTGCAGACTACTATGTGTTATGACTTCAGCAAACTTTTCTTTTACTGGTGTTCAAGATAATTTTTTTGACCAACTGAATCAATTTTCTTTTGCTCTTTTGTCCTCTCTTCTCCTCAAACTTATATCTTATCTCTACCAATTGTGGGTTTAGTTGGAGTTGGGTTGGGTTGGATTTTCCTTTGTGTTTTATAGAACTTCTTTCTCCTAGACTCTATTTCTCTTTTTGTTACTATTCTGAACTTTTAAATGTCTGCTTCCATGCCTTGTAGTCTATGAGTCTTATAAGAGAGAGAGGAGCCATTGCTCTCATCAGAAAAGCTTAGGAGAAGAGAATCTACCTGGTTACCAAGTAGTGTGAAGCATTTACAGTCCACACTGTCTATAGAAGCTGTGAGAGGTCAGAGTGAGTTACCTAGCTAACAGTTAAGAATAAACAGCTAAGAATATGGCAACTTAATCAACATACAATTCACAGGAGCAGTAACTAAAAAGTGCTCACAAGTAATCCGGAAAAACTTCAAGTCATGGTTGCAAGCCTTGAAACATGAACTGCCAAATACTGTCCTGTTTTCTACAATTCAATTCGTACATATGCATCAGAAAGACAAAATGGTTGTGAACCATTCTGACTATAATTTTTTTTTCCACAAAACTTTATGCTAAGGATGAGAGTTAGAAGATTTAATTTATAAACAGCTGAAAATTAATTACTATAATAGAAGCATCATAGATCTCAAGGGTATGCAGTGCTAAAAATTCTAACATCTCGTAAATACTCACCAGAGAAAACTATGAACTATGATGGTAGTCTACAAATATATTTGAAAACCTGGAAAAATCATACACCAGATTAAGAAGAAAAGAATAAAACAATTAAAAGTTCTACATGAATGAAAGTTTGCTTTGTCAAAAGACATTACTCATTTTGCCACAGTCATTCATTAATTCTGTCCTTACATTTTTCCCTGTCATTGAACAATACAGAAAATAAAACCCCCTATACTAAATTATTGCAGTCTGTGTATTGGATTTTTTTTTTTTTTCAGTTTTGATTTTGGGAAGTGCTCAGCATAATAGATATAAAAATAATATATACTGCATCAATAACTTCAAAATGTATTTATAAAGTGTTCTGTAGAGTAACATTTAAAATTAGTTAAGACAGAAAAATAGTCTTTAGGTAAAATAATATAAGAAGAACCTTCAAAGAACATTCAAAGACCACTTGTCATGTCATGAAAATGTCAAAATATGTTGTGATTATTTCTCCAAGAAATCTTTCTAGTTAAACCATATCTGGATGTTTTCTGAGAACCTCTAAGGAGAAAGACATTGAATTTTCATATGAATTCAAATACATTTTATACAAATTATTTCTATTTTTGAAATAAATATTTTTGTGCATTATTAGGCAAACTTGGAGCTAGATCATTTTATATATAGATCAATGTTTTATGTGACAACTTGCCATGTGCATAGATGTGTTCATTCTGGGTGGCTTTGGTTGAACTACTGACAAAGTTATTCAAAGTTCCTAGAAAATTGTATTCGTATCTCATATACAATACAATTAATAACCTTCTGTTTAAATATATCAGAGTAAAAGGTCCAGTAAAAATAATTAATATTTTTATGCATATTCACTTATTCTATATGCAAGCTATATATATTCTATATATTTGAATATATACATATATGTAAATTAATCTTCTACTTGAATGTCATTGATGTTTCTTAGGGATAAGGAAGTCAGGATATTATCTAATAATTTAAACCCTTCAAGGCTAAATTTTAAAGAGCAAATCATAAACTCTAGCTCCTCAAAAACGATTTCAAATTTCCTGCCACTCTGTCTCTGTGAAGTATCCCTTTTTGCTATTCTGTTTAAAGTAGGTACATCCCACATTTGAAGCAGCAGCAGAATTGCTGTAACTGTCAGGTCCACAGATGTTCATCATCTGATTCAGAGTAAACCTGTATGAACAACTGCCAGGAACTTACAAGCCTCTTGAAAACAGGTACATAAAGCACAGCTCAATGGATTTCTGACACGTTACAGTTTCAAATACTATTATATTTGCTGCTGAATTTTGTGTAGTTGGAAATATATAGATGGAGAAAATTTTTGGGCTTTTTTTTTTCTTGTTTTTGGTTTTGGTTTTTTTTTGGGGGGGAGGGGTTTTTTGGTTTTGTTTTGTTTTGTTTTTTTTACATATATAGAGGAGCACTTTGGGAAAAATCCTTCAGCTGTTTATTTTATAAAAAAATTAAGAAATGAAGCATGAAACTAACCTGAAGGATTGCAAATCTTGTTTAATTACCAGGAAGAAAATCTAACAGCTATATAAAAAATCAAATTCTTATCTCTACTCCTTCATTTAAATGCTATGTAATTCAGATTAAAATTCATAAATATAAACTCTGAATCTATTAATGAGAACATTAGGTCTTATCTAAGTTTAATGAAGAAGTGGGATTTTTTTTTATGGAAGCACACATAAGTGAAACAATGTCACTTGTTTAAGGGTCATAAGGCCTTAGATCTAGGGCATTCCACAAGAGGAGAGTGAAACACAAGCACAAAGATAGCAAAACCTCTCCATTATGCATCAAAGACAAGTAGAAAATTATAGATTAAGAAGTGATTGCAGCTATCATTTAAAAAATTGATTTTAACAGAAATAATTTATAAATTCAATGTTGAAGTAAATAGGCTTTGCTCACAGATCTAAAAATGATCACAACCTGTACTCACTCCAGTGATTTCCTAAAACAGTCCCTGAATTTAATTATTATTATCTCTCACTCTTTCAGATATTCATATATTTATTAATAAAATTACTTATTAGACTGATGAAAAAATAGTTTTTTATATTAATTTACTTATTAAAAATTAATTGTCAGACTTTATTACTTATTGATATTAGTCTTGATATAGCAATGAACTACTGTTTTTTAAATATTGTCTGTTTCTTAGTATTTTCATTCACTTTTTCCTTTCATCATTAAAGTCTGTCAAACATAAAAAAATTAACAGAGAAGTCATTAGCTAAATTCCTAGAAATTGCAATTTTTAAAGTAACCCCAAATATGCTGTAAAACTTTTCTGGCAAATTTTCTTCATAAATCTTTGACTGCTAATAGAATTATTATTCGAGGTTTGGTGATTATATTTTTTTCTTCCCAACCTTATCACAAAACTAAGTGATTAAGTTCAAAGATTTTTATCCTTTAACATGTGAATGAGTCATAAAGAAAATTAATCATATACTTGATTGAAAATCTGTTTTTGAAGACATCTCATATAAAGAAATAATTTCCTTCTCTTTTTAAGTCATGATGGAAAATTTCATAGAACCAGAGGGCTGAAGTATAGTGAGAAAGGTAAGCTTATCTTGTTTTGCAGCAAACACTTAAAGAATCTCCCAGCTATTAAATGTAAAGCTAAAGGACCTTTAACCCAGAAGAAAATTTAGGTCTTTCCTCTTATTTTTCATTAAACCATTTCATCTCTGAAATTATTTGATCATCAAGAGAATTACAGAAACATTAGTTAATTGCTTTCAATGCAGTGAAAAGGGGGAAGTAACTGCTAAAAAGTTTTTTTAAATTTCTTTTTTTTAGGAGAGTGCATAATAGCATTTATTGTTATTTTAAACTAAGCAAGCTACACTAATAAAGCTATGATGGAGTAGCTTAAAAGTCCTTTAATAGGGTGTTTGAAGGCTATGTCATTAAGAGTTCATAATGTCCCTGAACAATGCATATGTGTTGTTAACAGTCTGAGTATTTTGCTCAGGGTTTTTGTTTGTTTGTTTGTTTTGTTTTTGGGGTTTTTTCTTTTTTCTTTTTTAGCAGGAGAATCTTCCTCACTAGGATAAGGATGGCCCAAATCATATCACAGATAAGGGTTTAAATATTAACAAAATACAATGTTCTGATTTTAGGACCTTTCATGAATTCTGGATTTTTTTTCCATAATTTCAGAAGAGTTAGCTTTTGCTGAACAGTGTTTGCACAGAACCTAAGCCTTTTTGGCCTCTCACCTTGCCACACCAGTGAGGAGGCTGAGAGTGTACAGGAAGCTGGGAGGGGACACAGCCAGAACAGGTGATGATCAAAGGGATATTCCATACCAATGACATCATGCCCATTGTATAAAGTGGGGTGAAGGATGATGGGGGGATTTTCAGAGTGACGGTGTTTTGTCTTCTGCAGTTACCATTACAAGTCATATAGCCCTGGTTTCCTGGAGCTGGCTGAACACCTGTTAGTGGGCAGTGGAGAATGCATTCCCTGTTATGCTTTTCTTGTATGTGTAGCTTTTGCTTTACCTATTAAACTTTATCTCAACTCATGTTTTTCTCACTTTCACCCTTCTGATCCCTTTTCCCATCCCACTTTAAGGAGGATGGAATTTGAGATGCTTAGCTGCTTGATTAGCTTAATCCACAACAATGATGTTACTAAAGACTTCTCAAATAATGTAAATGAGGAGTTATATTGGTATCAAGTTAATGGAGCTCCCCTATTTATTTAGAATTCATTACTAAGCTTTAGTTTTTTCAGAGAATTTCCTACTGGTTCCACTGGAGTAGATTCCTTGAAAAGTACTGCAAAAAGATATTAGGGGAACCAAGGCTCCATACATTAATGATTAATCAGTGATAAAAGAATTGTGTAGCAACAATTATATGAAGCTTCCCACAACTCATAGCATAGGCACACTTGTCTTTGAAGTAAGGCTTAATAAGGCTACAGAAGTCTATGATAAAAAATAGCTAATTACATTGCTTCAGAATCTGCTATATGGAATTGATTGCTCTGATATCCTGCACTTTAATGCTACTGATGCAAAGCTTACTTTATTTCCATTAAAGAGAACAGAATTTTAGTATTGAATCTACAATTTTATTAATTGAATTAATTGGTTATTCACATTACAGGTCTTTTTTTGATCTGGATATGGCAGCATTAGGTAAATTTTTGCCATCAGCTATGGACCATTGATAGCATTGAGAAAAGATTTTCTTTCTTGCTGTAGATGCAATTCTGAAAAAATATTCTGCAAAATGCAAGGTTGCTTTATTCACTTTCATATTATATAGTTTATTACCTAGATGTCTAATTTTATTTTAAAATATTTATATTTTAAATAATGCCATAACTTTAAACACAGAAAATTAACTATACGCCAGCAAAAACTGGCAGAACGCCTCAGTAGTTGAAAAAACTGATATATTATGTTAAGTACATTAAAGCATAAGATTATTTTTAATTTAGAATTCACGTCTTTGCCTGTATGAAACCAATTTTCAGGACTTCCTTCCTTCCTTCCTTCCTTCCTTCCTTCCTTCCTTCCTTCCTTCCTTCCTGCCTTCCTGCCTTCCTGCCTTCCTGCCTTCCTTCCGCACCTTCCTTCCGCGCCTTCCTCCTGACATTCTCAATTAGAAGGCAAATTTGTAAAGAATTTTTCTTGGTTTTTTGCCTGTAAAAATGGGGCTGAAGAAAGCTGAATGTTGATCTGAAATACTACTTGCCCATATGTCATGGAACAAAGTGTTTTTTAAGTTCTCTTCCATGAAGACCAGAGCTTAAATTTCCAGGAGTTTTATATGTGAACGCCATTTATCTGTCTTAAATCATCTCAGAAAACTTCAAATTGATGTGTTTCCAAAATTGGTGACAGGGAGGTTTACTATATCATGATTAGAAGTCTAGGAATTTACCGGATAAATATATGTTGAAAAATAACTATTTTTCAGGTTCACTTTTGGGTCTTGGTTCCTTGCTCATGACCACTGAATAAATCTTAGTTCTATTGTGGGTCTCTTGCACTTTACTGAAAACAAAACAGAACAGCAAGTATAGTAAAGGTGATATGGATTATACTGGAATACTACAGAGTTTTCACTTCTTCTCCCCTTAAAGTATTTTAAATTATCTCACAGTGCTTTAGAGCCTTAGCAATTCTCCCTACATCCAACATATCAATAAAACATTAGCCCAGTGGGCTACAAAAATGTCTCTGCACTGTTCCAGGGGTTTGAAGCAGGAAAGAACAGAAAACAGTAAAGCAGATTTAGGGTAGTAAGACCATTTGTGGAGCACAGAGGTGTTCCATGGACAAATACAATGTAATGTGAATAAAATATGTTTGTTCTAGTCTTGAGGAGATTCAGAACTCTTTAGAGTTTAGAAGAAGACAAGCCTGGAGTTTTTGAGAGAAACCACCATGTCTAGTAAGTTTTTCAGAACCATTTCTACAGAGACCTTCAGGTTACAAATTAAGACAAATTTTATCCTTATTGCCCAACACTACAAATACTGGGAACAGAATATTGAAACAACAACAACAGCATCAACAAAAGCTCATTTTATTTAGTATATTTCATGACAATATTTCATTTAGAGTACATGTGCCAAAGAGCCAATTTATCTCATATTCTAGTTTTAGTAACTTGTCAGAAAACATCTAAATCACAAACTAGATAGAAATCCTGTTTTCAACTGCTGTTCTTTTATGTCTGTTCTCTGAATTGACATTACCTGAATTTCCTTTAAAAATGCATGTTTAAACATCATTCTCTGAATACAAGCTCCTAATTAATTCCTTAAAGCTCTTCAGTTTGGAAATTATTTAAAAGCTCTTAAAAAAAATATAGACATTCTTCTTTACATAAATAGCTAAGAACATTTTTGGTTTCAAGCATTTGCTCTTTTGACTACACATTTTATTCCTTTTGTTTAGTGCTGCATTATAGATTTCCCATGGACTGAGGCTCAGGTTTACCCAGTATATCTGGCTTCTTTGTAGAAAACTGTGTTTTTCTTCCCTTAGTCATGATTCAGGTCACTCCAGCATCTCAAATAGTATCTGACACTTTTTTTATTTCCAGTCAAACTTAAAGAGATTAGGAATTAGGTCTACTTTTAATTACATGAAGCAATCAAGATAGCTGTGAGATAACCAAATTTCAGTCCTGATCAGAGACAATATTGCTTAAAAACTTGTTTGAAAATGGGATAACTGTTAAAGGACTGAGAATCAGAATATACAGAGAAATACAAATATTTTAAAAAAGAGAAAAGGTGTACTAGGCATGCAGTATGGGACAAATAATACATTTCAGGAAAGAAGCAAGGAAACTGTAAGTAAAATAATTATGAAATGGCTGGAGTACAAAGATGGGAAGTCTGCATTATAAAAGTAAATCAGTGATGAGAATATGGAAAAACAGATGGTAAATATTGTCATTTTCTCCTTTTATTTTTTCTTTTAAGTGCAAGTTTGCACACAATAGAAACAAAAGGGCTTAAACAGGTTATAAAACTCCAACTTTAATTTCTCCAAGTAGGATGAATCCACCTAATGATTGTTGTTCTATTCACTTACATGTAGTGAACTAGACTTTAACTTCTTGTAGGTTTTGAAAACTATTTTAAAAATATAAAACTTACTTCATTTTTTAAACAATTGAACATGCCACTCTATTTCTGTACGCATTTTACACTCAACGTGGTTTTACATACTTTCAGGACAAAGGAAGGTAATAAACCACTGAAAGATAACAAGAACAAAGGTGCAGACAACAGCAAGAAATTTGGATTTCCTTTAACTTCTTAAATTTTAAAATTCCTCTCCACTGTTACTGCTGGGGTTTTTATCCTTTCCTCACCACCATATCAGTCCAATTTTCAGAAATATTTTTAGTCACTGTTCATTGCTGCTGTGCAATTTCTGTCCATTTCACATAATCATTTAGTTTGGAAGGGACCTCTTGAGATCATGTTCTCCAATCACTTCCCCCCAGCAGGTTTCCCAGGACTGTGTTCAGTCAGGCTTAGAATATCTCTGATGCTTGTGGAAGTGTAATTTGGTCTGCCATGAACACAAAATTCACCCATCTATCAAGTGTGTAACAACCGATCTTTGCACAGAAATAATGACTTACAATGTAGCAGAATTTCAGAGGGCTAGAATTTTATAGTAGTCCAGCAAAAAGAAATTTTCCCACACAGGAATTAAGCTTGTGAACTTTGTTGGAGGTGGGTTTTTTTGTGTGTTTTGGTTATTTTTTTAAAATTTTATTTT
>VWZN01000131.1:0-10224 GCA_013396955.1 Regulus satrapa
ACCTGCTGGCCACACTCTTGCCAGGATATGATTGACCCTCCTGGCCACAAGGGTGCTGCAGGCTCATGGCCATCTTTTCATCCACTAGTACTCTCAGGCCCACCCTTGCAGAACTGTTCTCTAGCAGGTCAGCCCCCAATCTGTGCTGGCACTTTGAGCTATTACTGCCTGTGTACAGGACCCTGAATTTGCCATTGTTAAACCTCCTTATGTTTCTCTCTGCCCAATTCTCCAGTCTATCAAGGTCCCACTGAATGCCAGCACAGCGTTCAGCTGATCAGACAACAACCCCCTCTCCCTTGTTCTGTATCATCAATGAAATTTCTGAGGGTACATTCAGTCTTTTCAGCCAGGGAATATCCAGAATAAAGCAGTACATATTTTACTGTCCATTCTTCCAAAATCTAGGAACAAAAAAAATCTATCAATTAGTATTTGTGCATCTAAACAAAACATAATGCCATTTATGACTAGACATCATCATTTTCAAGTATTCACCTTCTCTCTTTCTGGGTGTGAACCAAAGGATGTACCTGGGATGTTTCCTGGCATTTCCTGGCATGAAAATTTCATAATTTCATGGATAGAAATGTATTAGACAGTTCAGGGTTTTCTTTTTAAAAACAGCTTTTTTGCATTTAAAGACTGGACAGCATCTTTGGTGGTTTTTTTTGGTTTTTTTGTGTGGTTGGAATTTTTTTATTTGTTTGTTTTGCTGTTTGTTATTTTTGTGGAAGTAGACCACCTTATCACTTTGNCAAAATGGATACCCATCTGTATTTTTCCCTCTCCCTTGAGTAAAAATATTGGAGCTATTCATGCGGTTAAGTGCTTGCAGATGCAAGGCTTACAATTATAGCTGCTTTTCAAAAGCTTCTTCACTCTGTTTCATGCTGCAGAAATACACGTGGATATAGAAATGCAGCCATCACTGCTTCTCATCACACTGTTAAAATTTTGTTGTTACCTTTCTGCTCTAGTCTAAAAAGACATGTGAAATATATAATTAAATATATAATTAGAACAATAAAATTTCTCATAGTTTGTTTTTGGTTTTTTTTGTTTTTTTTTTCCCCAATTTTTCACATGCAAATTCAAGCAGGCTTGAATTACATTCTTCTGGTCTGTTGACTTAAGACACCCACATAGAGTTAATCTCCAAAGCTTTCAAGCAGCATAATGTAGACACAGAGAAAGAAAACTGCCTGACAAAGCAGAAACCACTTCTTTATATCTCAGAAAGGAAAGTGTGGTGTTTAACAGGCAGGGTAAACAGCCTTCTGTAGTGCCTGTATCCAGACTGATCCTCTTATGCACTTATGGCACACTTACAGCCCTGAACTTCCAGAGCAGGAAGCAGGGCAGGAGGCCAAAGGCTGGTTTGTGTCACTTAAAATGCAACCATTGATGAGTCTAGCTGTTTGAGTGTTTGTGTTGAGAGTAATCCAAACAGCTAAACAGTTTCTGTGCCCTTTCAGGACATCCGCAGAAACTTTGTTCTTTTGCAGATGGAGCTGCTGGAGCATTGTTAAAATAGTGCTTTATGCTAAAAATTATAAACTATTTTTAATTTCAAAATTTCATCTTGAAGATGAGGCAGTTAATATTGAACATCTATCTCACAGCCTATATTTCCCCTTCAGTGCTCTGCAACTTTTCACTAACATGACTCTTTAATTTATTTTCCTTTTTATCGAATGAACTACTTTCAGCTAAATTAGGGCAACTCTTCCAAAAAAATCCAGAAAACACAGATGTAGGCAATTCTCTTAAGCAAAAGTTATTTCAGAGCAATGTGTGCATACAGAGAATGAGCAAAAACCCCATCCTTGTTCAAAGCAAACATATTTGATATTGGATGTACAAAAAGACTATTGATTTCACAGCTCCTCTGACTTAATAAAAATAGAAAACCAAAACAGCAGAGTATATGAATTTGAGTACCCTCTTCTCATAATGCCTCATAAACATTTTTCCTTCTAGTTTTCTCTAGTTAACAGTAACTTTGTTACTGTCCCTCAGTAACACTAGATGGCACTTCAGAGTAGTGGAGGAATCAGATATCTTTCTCAGTTATTTTGTATATAATGTTAGAACTACATTAGGTTAATGCTTGCTTGGAACAAACACAATTTGCCAGTTTCTCCGATATTTTGCATATGAGTATGAGGTAGAAAATATGATCTGTTTTCAAAAATAGCTAACATAAGCAGAAATAGATTATAAAAGAGTGGTTCACTAGCAGCTAAAAAAACACCAAACAAACAAAAAAAGAGAAACAACACCGCCCTCTCAAAAACAGAGCCAAAACACTCCCAAACCAAAATATGGGCCAAAGAGCTGTTGCCAGAACCTGTGCTTAGAGAATTCTAGAAACAGTTTGTGGAGGCAACTGAAAAAAAATGGTCTTGGAAATAAGACTAACACACTGATGCCAAGGATTTAAGAGCTGATCCTTTCCTGGAGGTGAAATGAGATTTAGTGTCATTTATACATCAGCAGTTGAGTATATGATAACTATCCATAACCTAGCACACTGTAGGAGAGACCAGACTAAAACATGGCCACACCCTTGCTGGCAGTAAGGGATGAGATGCTTTAGGCTGCACCAGGAAAACAAGGGTATTATTTTTTATGTGTTTGAGTCCAACAGTTGTGACCATCTACTGTCTTCGTATTCTACAAAGAAACTGAGGATGCACTGCAGGGCCCAAAGGCTTTCTACTCTCTCATTTCTTCCCACATAATTGTTTATAGATTGCATTTGTTCTTTTCCTTTTTTTTTTTTTTTTTTCTTTCCTTCTTTTTTTTTTTTTCCTTGTTTTCTTTTTTAAGTGGAAGAACCATCTGTTCTTTATTTATATGAAAAGCAATTTTAAAAGTATTGGGCTTCCTGCTACTTTGAAATCTCTGCAGATGTTGTGCATGGATAGAATCCCATCACTCAAACACTGTTGGTGTGGCTGCACAACTTATGTAAAACCAACAGTGCATTTACCTTTCAAATTTGTCATGATCTTGCTTAGGTCTCTTGTTAAAGGGTTTGCTTATTCCATTTCAGTGAGAAAGACTGGGAATCAGGAAAGTCCTGCTATATTTGCAGCCCTTTGTTGTTAGAAGGGAATGCATTTAATAAGGCATAATTTATGCTTTAGCAGCAAGCAGAAAGTGTGATAGAGGACATATCATGGGTATCACAGAGACCACCAGACTCACCAGACTCAGATATCTTCTTCTGGAGTTAAAGTTTGTTCTAATTTAGATGAAAAGCCTTAGTATGTGAGATGTTAAAACTATGGATGGAGAAATGGAAAGTTTGTGCATATGCTTATAGGATGCTTTATGTAATTGTTATTATTTTTGTGTGAATGTATTTCTGTAACCACGTGCATAAAAACTCTGCAGAGTTTTTCAGGCTAAGACAATGTCTTTGTTCTTGCTTGAAATTTCAGTGCTTAGTTTTCTGCATGAAGTTTTTGTCTGCACAATAGATGATATCCAACCAAGAACCAAAAGAAAAAAAAAAACATAACTGATGATTTTCTGGAGGGTTTTCCCTCCTGCGACAGAAAGATATGTACTGTTTCTCTTATTTAAAAATAACTCTCTGAAAATGTGAAACCCAGAAGTAAAACAGAGCAAAAGCAGGAAAATCATTGGCTACTATATGAAGAAGATACCTCAGAAGAGTACGAACATGCTTTTACAGTGGCTACAGTTAGTCATAATTTTTTCCAATTATTTACTACTGAATAAATGGCATCTAAAAAAAACATCTATATTTATGTGCTCCTAAAAAAAATACCTATGAGAGTTAGGCACGAAAAGCTCCTTGAGGGAAAATAATTTAACACAACTTATTTTTACTTTAGCTATCACCATGCCAAAGATGTTCAATTTTCAAGACTTAATTGAAGTCCTGACACATTGATGTTATTCTATCAAAACAAAAGAAGAAAGACAACACTTTGGAGTTTGCCTGTATTACATTATTATTTAATATAAATGACATATAAGTTTTACAAATTAGAGAGATTGACCTTGGAGTATTAAGAGTCTGCAGAAGATTCTTTTCAGGTGATGTTTTTATTGAGTATATGTTTACCTTTCAAGATTGACAGTAGAAATATGCAGCCTACCTCTGATGTGCTTGCTACATGCTGGTATGGGTTGAAGAATCCAAATTTACAGAGAGCTCCAAATCACTCTAAATAGATACATCTACAAATTATGTCCCAACAATGTCCACAAATGAAGTTGTTTCATCTCATAAATTTCTATACTTATGGTTTTACTTCTATAGTCTAAATTCCACAAATTTTTCAGACAGAGGAGCCTGCACATCTCTACTTTACAATTAATTTGTTGGGTTTTTTTTAAAACCATAACCAGTAAAGGATGCCAAAAAATGCACAATGCAGAACAAGTAAAAAGTGAACTGCTATGGTTTTTTGTTTAGATAAATAGATGGATTGATAACAATTACTAAACCCTTATACCATACTCTACAAGGCAGTAAAGTCATAAAAAACTGCTCTTGTGACTAAGGTGAGAAGGATTTGCACTAGAGAAATTTAGCCATCGAGCTCCAGATACAGGTTACAAGGTTTTTACTGCAGACTACTCAATATTTTTTTCATTAGGATGATGTTAGGCTAATTCTGAATAGCATTGCTCTAGAATAATGGCAAACTTTAAAGAACTATGTGTACAATACGAATTTACTTTATTTTTCCAAAAATAATGACATTTGCAACAACTTTATTTGCCTCTGCTAAATAGATACATTCAGAATTATCTTGGAGTTATAGTGGATATTTTTAAACCTCCAGGGCTTGAAATAAATTGAAAGGAGGTAACTCTTACCTTCTCAAGTCTCAAGATGATTTGAGAGTCTTTTTTCCTTTGTTTTTTTTTTTTCTCTGTGTGTGGTTATAAAAATAACCTCAATCACTATTTTTTTTTCTTTTTAATATATCATAACTTGACAAATATTTACTCCGAATTTCATATACAGTGGAATTTGAAAACCTGTGGCATTCAGTGAACTGAAAAATGCCACAGAAAGCATGCTGGAAAATAAGGTTGAAATAAGTCAGTTTAAAGCACAGTTGGCAATTCTTACTGATGGTATGCTCACTCTTGTACATTTGTAATGTCTCATTTATTCTACATCAATGGGTCACCTCCACTTTAAAGTGAAGTTTCTGGCATTTGTCATTAATTGTTAGCAATGGTTTTTTGAACAGGCCTATAACAACAGATACTTAAGCTGGAACACAACCGAACCCCATCTTTAGACATCTATTTGTAATTTCCAATCTGTACTGCAGAGCGTTCGTGGATACACCGGAAAGCAGAGGGCTGGATTTCCCAGTACTGCACGGGGTTGCTGAAGAGGCTCACACCAGAATAGCTGGCCTTTTTGGTGTTATAGCCAAGAGGGCAAAAGTCGTTGATACCAATGGAAGCAATTTTGTTGTTATGAAGATAGACCACCTGAAAAGCATACAAGTACTGAAGTGAGAAATTGTGAGCAATCATGGCAAATAAGATAAATTATTTAATATTAAATGCTTCATATGTGTTTTGACAACATTATACAAATATGTCTTCTTTCCAAACAAATCCTTGACTCTGTTTACCTTTTGAAATACACAGCATACACCCAACTGACATAACTTCTACAGAAAGTGCACAAACTGTTCTAGGCAATCTAGTAGTGTTACTGTCAGCTGGTGGTACTGTAACCAAAAGAGGAGCCAAAGATGTGAAATTATTTATACAGAACTGTTGCTCAGGAGCATGCGTTGTACACAGAGAATGTACTTTATGTTAATTAGTTTCTCTGCAGCTCTAATATTTTCATTCTCATGGATGCAACTATATAGGACTCAGAGACAAAGTGACCATTGGTGATGATTTAAAGTAGATGATGAATATTGTTTTGTTGCAGATTCATTATTCCTGGAGAATTTCTCCAAGCTACATGCAGGAGGTAATTTACATTTGAGAGTCTTCATTCTTTGTGAGATTTCTTTCCTGTAAAATCTTAGTCTGGGTGAACACAGATTTAAATTTCTCCCAAGAGATAATATTTCTAGATATCCAGCCAAAAGGACTGCTAAAATACTCATGATGTGAAATTCCATTTTATTCCTATTTTATTCTATGTCTATTTTGTCTGTTTGCCCTCTTGATGGTAGTGTTTTGTGAGATAATGAAGGAAATGTTATTTAGAAATGAAAAAACGTCAACAGAAGAAATATTCTTAGATTTTTTTTTTTTTTTTAGTAAAGAGGAAACCAAAGTACACAAATAATCTCATATTTGTTGTGGCCCCTCAGAAACACAGAGACAGTGAATGTGCATGTCCAGAACTATATCACTTCATAACCATTTCCAGAATGAAATCAGAATAAGAGTTTGCCTATTGTATCCAGTATTTCCTTGATAATTCAAGCTTTTATGAAACTTGCATCAAGTTAAAAATACTGTGCACATTTCTGTTCAAGACTGAATAAACATCCAATTACCATTAGGAATCTTTCAAGTATTGCTCTCTGAGACAGTATGATAAACTTTACCTGTATATATTTGTGATCACCCAGTCCACTGGGTACTCTGACAAGTTCATTGTTGTTCAAGTGGAGCTCCCTCAGATGGGGTACATTGTTAAGAGAGCCATTCTCAACTGAAGAAATACTGTTGAAACTGAGACCCAGTCTGAAAAAGTAAAAAAAAAGTTAAAAAAAAAAAAAAACACCCCAAAACCCCCCAAAAAACCACAACAACAAAAATATACAAACAAGCAAGCAAACAAACAAAGGAGGAAACAAAAAATTGTTAAACTTGTCCACATAACTATCTTCCTTGGGTTGTTTCTCTACAATGCTGTTGCAGAACAGAGCTGTCTAATTTTAAGAATTATGCGTGAGCTAGGTAGAGCTAGATTAAATTTTAAAAAATTAATAAGTTTAACATTCAATGTGAATAGTCATAATTATCATTATCTCATTCAACTTGTGTTTATGATACTTCATACTTTGATGAGCTATATGACTAATCCTGGTCTAGATGCGTACCATGCAGTTCCATTGGCACCAGTTTTTCTTTAAAAGCTGAAACACTGAATAAGTGATACTTGCAACTTTAGGAGCACTGTATAAATCCTTTAAAATCTTTATGATATAAAAAAAAAAAAATTCCTAAAGATACTTGCAACTTTAGGAGCACTGCTTTACACATCCACATACTAGGTTTATAGCACGAAGTTCAATGTTGACAATGTATTTCTCTCTGTGTATTTCTGCATTGATAGTATTTTGGTTTGCAATTAATAATCTACAGAAATTTTTCAAGATACTTACACAATTTATAATGCTCTGTGTTGCAAAGAAATCAGAGACAATATGTCAGGAGTTGTCATCATCAAGTATTGTAATTTTAGAAAATTATTTCTATGAAGGCTAAACTTAGCTCATCTATTTTACTATTTTTCTTTAAGCATTTCTTTTTTATATTGAGGGGGAAAATGCTCTCAGATTTATTAATAGCTTAATTGATAAGAAAATTTGTTATAGCTAACAAGAAACATAATGTTAAAATAATTTTCTATGGAGGAGTACTTTTAAAGAAAGCCTTCTTCACAGCTATCTAATAATCTGTAATTCTTTGTGGCTTGTAGCAGTTTCAGAAGTCAGGTTCTGAAACAAGAATAAAATCACAGAACTGAAAATTCTTGTTTAATCCTTATGGCTGAAAGATTTCCTAGTATTAATTAGTATTACATATAATGCAAATATTCTTAGTGTACTAATTTAAATATGGCAATGCTGTCAAACTATTAAACGACAAAGGAGAGTTTAAGGAGAACTCTCACATCAACATGAATTTACTTCAATCAGAAAACAATTCACAGTATCACATCTCCTAGCTAGAATTTGATAATGAAGAATTTCTATTAAAATTATCAGAAAAAAACCTTTTATTTTAAATAGAGTATACCAAGATTTAGGAAAGCTTGGGGAACTGGATCCTATAGAGCAATTCAGTCTGACATTCTATGGAATGCTTACAAAAGACTTCAGTGATGGGTACTCATAGTGAATGTCTCTGAAAGGATTGGAAAAAAAATCCCTCCACATTTTGTCAGAGGGCTATAAATCCTTGTTTGACACATATCTAAACATGTGCTCACTACATATGCAAGTCTACAAGCAGATGTGTCAAACCTGGGAGACCAGACCACCAAAAAGCAGTTTTGACTCTCAACAGATATCAATCTGTTGAAGAAAATTGTCCCTTTGTACACTCTTATAGGGAAAGAATGAAATTCTAGGAGTCTGTAGTAAAGTGGACCTAAATCCCAGGAGGAATGAAATTATATATAATTACATCTCCTCTAAATGTTTTACAAAAAACTCTCACTTGGGGCTGTGCCTACAGATGAAGTAAGTCAATATTATTGTGTAAAACAGAGGGTGATTAGGAGTGTTTGGAAAGAATATAGTCTTCATTGCCTTTCCCATAGGAAAAAAAAGAAGAATTTGAGAAATCACTCTTGCTTTATATGTTGATCTATTACTTCCTTTTTAATAAGTGAATAAGTAACATTTTCCCAGTTGTTCTTTTCCTAAATCATTCTAAATCATTGAAAAGCATCATCAAAAACATATCTCAATATTCAAGAAATTCTCAAATACCTTTTCACCATTTTTCTCCAACATCCCCGTTGAATCATTTTCACCATGTTTTTGAAAGAAACCTCATTATGCTCAACACCATTACTATCATTATGGGCTTTGAATCACAGCCCATAATGTTTGACACATATCTATTAATCATTTAGATTGGAAAAGACCCCTAAGAGTACCAAGTCCAAGTGTTAATGCAGCCCCAACATGTTCACCCCTAAACCATGTCCCCAGGTGCCACATGCACATGCCATTTGAACACTTCCAGGGATGGTGATTCTATCACTTCTCTGGGAAGCCTGGTCCAGTGCCTGACTACCCTTTCAGTGAAGAATTTTTTTCCTAATATCTAATATAAAATTCCCTTGGTTTGGTTCCAATTCTACTGCATGGAGCTAGACCATTTCAGTAAGCTTTATTAGACTATAGATATTAGTGACATCAGATGTGTAATGTGAATGTTCTCTTGGAGCTCATGCCTGCGTGTAATCAGCAAAGACTTTGTTGGATTTACTTGCATAAGATTATTGGGTTTTCACTGGAGCACTCTGTGAAGGCTTTTGAAAGACTTAAGAGTAGTTTCACAAGGAAAACAAACAAACAAAAAAGACAAATATTGTATATCTACTAGAATGCAAGAAAACTCAAAAGAGAATGAGCAATAGACCCACACTAAGTTCTTGCATGACACATTTTACAGTTTAAAATTCCTTAACACAGTCAGAAAAATTACATTTCTCAAAGTTTATCTGTGCTTTAGGGCAGCTATTAGACTGTCAAGCTTGAGTTGGCATGAAGTAGGTTGTCTGACCCTGTCCTAATATCTCTGAAAACTTTGATGTTTAAATAAAAGCTGGGGTTTGTTATGCTGGGCTGGAGCTATTCCACAGCTAACTCCTTTCTTCATCTGTCTGTTCTGTTTAGTGCTCCTCATTCACCAATCTGTGCTCTTCCTTACCTCTCACCTGCCTTTGCAAAAGAGCATCTCTGGCTCTGATTAGGTTACCTGCTTAAGCACAGTGGTTTAAAACTTGGAGCCTGCTCTGAGCAGCTCCACATTTCCACAACGTGCTCTACAGAATATCTGTGGCTCCATATAGTACAGCCACAATAGAAGAAGCCCAAGTTTAGATATTTTTAGAAGTCCATTGGCACTTGCTGTTTAAAACTTTATGTCTTAACGCAGACTTCCAACAATGTTGCCCATGTGCAGCTGCCTGTGGTGTTTTTCATGTGTGAATGAGGAAAACAGAAAAACTGTGTCATCTGCAGGACAGCTCACATGCCCCACAACCCCCACCTCCAGTAATGTAAATTGCTCTCTACCTGACTAGTTATCATCTTGCTTTGGAAGTTTTCTTCACAATTTCTCTGAAGAATGTTTTATTCTATAATAAGCCTCTGTAATAAGCAATAACTGCTTCATAGTCCTCTTCCATAATTATACTTTAATTTTTTCATTAAAATCTAGGACAGCCTTTCCTTTTTTTTTTTTTTTTTTTTTTTTGTTTTTTTTTAAAAAAACAAA
>VWZN01000151.1:0-35506 GCA_013396955.1 Regulus satrapa
ATTTCCTATTGAATTCATGGGAACTTAGGAAAATATACTTCTGTACATATTAAAAAAATCTCTAATGAATTTGTATAATTTCATAATATAGATAAGGCCTAGCTTTGGTGGTATGTTGGTGGGGGTTTTAGGAGGGGGGGATGTTCTTTTGTTTTGCCAGATTGAAGAGATTAGAAACAAAGGTGGTGATCTTGTTAAAATCAGATATTTCTTTTGCCCCTAGGAAGTAGGTTAATCATTTTTTTTCAATTTTTCCTGCCCTTCTTGCCTACTCCCCCTCCCCTCCAAAAATTGCAATCTGCAGGGCTTATCCAGGTTGGGAAGTGGAATCCAGTTCCACTCTCCTATGTGACAGATGCCCCTGATGCTACAGTAGCAGACATGCTGCAAGACGTGTATCACGTGGTCACACTGAAAATCCAGTTACACAGGTAAGTCATATACCAGTTCTGGGACATGAACTGTTACTTGTCTGTTCTTAACTGTTAATATTGCTTGTATTTAATTCCCACTGTGCTTTGTGCTCAAGGTACAAAGGCTTGCCTAAATTCCTTTTTAGTTACTCTAATTCTTCTTTAACTTACAGTATAGTATTGCAAAAAACTTTTATAGCTCTGATACATAGATTTTCTTTGGATATCTCATTAAAACTATATTGCATTTTAGTCAATTAAATGATGCATTACAAGAAGGCATTTTACATAAAGTTTACTTAAGAGAAAAATATTTTTGCATATCATGAACAGTACCATCTGTGTGCATTTTGTAAAAGAATGACTTGCTCACACTTATTGTTGCTGTCTAGGTTCTTAAATTTCACGGCAACAAAAAAGAAAAAACTGTTAATATATTAATGCTTTTCATGATCAGTCGTGAGAAAGCATTACACCTTAAATTGTTTTACCAAGCGCATCAGAGCAGGAAGGTAGAAGTAACATGAAAAAATAGTCGCCACATGCAGCTGATGTATAATTCATGCATCAATACAGCAGATGTGTTGTATAAAGTAATTAACTAATCGGAACAATCAGGAGACCGAGAGCAATCTCCAGATGCATCTGCTTGATGCGCAAAATGAAATCTGTCTGTCTTAAAGGAATGTTCTGCAGCAGGATGCAATCTTGTAATAATCCCTTTTCTAATCTGTGTTTCAAATAGTTGCCCTAAACTAGAAGACTTGCCTCCTGAACAATGGTCTCACACAACAGTAAGAAATGCTCTGAAGGACTTACTGAAGGATATGAACCAGAGTTCATTGGCCAAGGAATGTCCCCTTTCGCAGGTACTTAGCATAACATGTAATAAATAATAAAGCACTATAGGCAACACTGATGTGAGATTTGAGATTTCTACAGACTGTAGCAGGTAGTACCCATGGAGTGGATCTGCCAAAAATGCAAATGCGTTTGACCACTTCATGATCTTTATAAATATGCCTGATTCATTTTGAACATAGTCTTACAACATTTCCCATGGGGAGCCGTGAAAGGTTGTTTACACCACACTAAAATCGTCTCACAGCAAACTGGATTTTAACTGGTTTTTGTCTGCAGTCTTTGAACTGCTTTGATGCAGCTACTTTTTTCAAGCACATGTGTTCAAGATGTTAAAAGGCTCTTTACTTACTGCTGTCAAAACTACTATTGAATCTGAATGCTTGTTAGATAACCTACAGTAGTTTTAAATGCTAATTCATAAACCGAGACAGTCTTTGGCATGCTATATGAGAAGGGAATAAAGAATAAAGCTCTTTGGGTGATATGTTGTTGTTGCAAAGAACCAAAGGAGAATCAGTCATTTATTAGTTTTAATCAAAATATTCCTAAACAAAAAAACAAAAAACCCCTCAATTTATGCATTGCTAAATACTGAACCGATGCGTTCCTCAAGCCTTAGTCGTATTGTTCTATTTTTGCCATTCTTTTTGTTCTTCTCTTGTCAAATTACTGCAAAGGCACGACTCATTTTTCTAGGCAGTATAGTGTCCAATGATGCTGTGGTGGGAACATGGTATTTTTTTTACCTTTTAAATTTTAAAATGTATTTCAGTGTGGTGCAGTGGAGATGAATTCAGTTTACAAATAACAATGCTACTTGTGGCAGGGAGTTAAAAAGATAAATAAAGGAAGTGAAGGTATTTTTATGGAGATTTTATTTCTCTTGCTTAGAATACTGGAGTCTTTGTCTCTGAAAGACTTCAGTTAGTCTACAGGAGACTACTCTGCTCCTCTGTCTAATTTTTGTGAAGAGATTAGTAGACTTGTTTCCCGTCACTTTTTTTCTCCCTACGGTTAGATTATTTTCAGTGATGTGGCTCCAATATAGAAAGTTTTGAAGTGGAAATAATCAAAATTATCTTCACTGGTTGCAGACCATTCCAGTAATATGTCTACAAAGTTATCTTGTATGTACCTACTCTAAAAAGATGTGAGGTTTTGCACTGCTGGCTTATGGAGGTTGCAGATAACTTGGGATTTTTCTCCATTTTACTCTAATAGTGCTACTTTTTACTTGATACTGATGGAAAGCAAATAATTTCTATTGAGATGGAATATCTCACTTCAATTAGGATATTGTGTTTCAATGAGAAGTTTCTTTATATATGTATATATAAAGCAGAAAAAAGTTTTTAAAAGGAATGCTTTACTATAGAAAGTATCATGGTACTGGAGACAATTCAATAATTGCATTCTTCTAAAAAATTATTTCAAACTATGCTGAATTTTTATGTAATAACTTTAATGGACAAAAAACCATCTTGCTTAATAGCAGCTCTTCAAGTTAATGCTTGAGATGACTAAAACTCTACACTACAGAACTCTGATCTGGGACTGTTTGTTTACTGGTTTGTATTTATTTATTTTTAAAAGAGTATACCTAAAGCCATGAGTTGCTTTCTGTTGTTAAAAGTATGCTTATTACTTTTGCCATCTCTATCCACTAGCGCTGCCATTGTTGGGTTGCAAGAATTTAAATAGCTTCTGCTTTTTTCTTTAAAAAATAAAATCGTATTAAGCATAAAAGTACATAAAGTACATTTATTTATTCTTAACTTTTGGGAAAAAAAGCTTTTACGGTAGTTGATCAAGAGCCCATCAGTTAGTCTAAGTCTTCCTGTTTCCCTCTGTGAGCTTGAGGGAAGATGGATTGTTCTGATAGTGTCCTTTTCACATGAGTTAATTGATCTGAATGCTTCCCGTATTTGCCTTACCTCTAACTTCTTGTATATCATTCCTATGGAAAGGGCACTGATTTAAGAGTGCCAGTGTTTTATTAAAGGTATTAAAGCTTTTGAATAGCCTTGCCATGGTGTGCTCCTGCAGCAGAGGTGAGAAGTAAGAGCAAGGCAGAGGTCAGGAGACTGTTTCCTTAGGGGATCCATCAAAGTGCCAGCATAGGAGATTCTTCTAAGAGCAGAGAAGGGCTCTCGCCTGTTATGTTCTTCCACGGGTATAGGTAATGCCATATGAAGTGCTTCATCATAAATGCAAACTAATGCAGTGACACCGTACCATAACTTATTAACACTGTTATGGATATAATTTATTAACCACAGAAAAATGACTCAAAGTGGAAACGAGAGTAGTTATCATTTTCTGTCATTGTCATTAGCAATACTCTGTTTTGTGTAGGTATGGAAGGACTGGCTTTAAAGTAATTAAGCTGCTGTGCTCAAAGCATGACATCTCTGAAGCCACATTTTCACTTAGAGTTCACTGTATTTTCTGAAGCAATCTTGCATTTTGTATATTAAAAAATTGTTAAAAATGCTCATATTTGTTCAAAGTACTGGCATTCTATGCCCTGAAAAAAAAAAACTAAAACAAACAAGCCAACTATTTTATACTGCAGATATACCTAATAACTTGAAAATATATCAACAAAACTTTGAGAACCAGTCTGTTTCAATTATAGAATCTTGAAAACTTAACAGTGCTATTTGCTAGAGTGGCTTTTTCTTTTTCTTTTTTTTTTTCTAATTTTTAATTTTTTTAGGCATTTATTTTCTTGTCCAACTAAAACCTTGGGGTATAAAGATATGAACTCTTCACGCCTTTCTTGGTAGAATACCACTGTGACTCTCATTAGGAGAGTCAAATACATGGTCCTTTTTGAAGCTGCTGTAATTCTCACTCTGTGATGTGTGGCCACCCCTGAAGGTCGGTTTTACTGCTCAGCATATGAGCCCACATCATGAGGAATCCCTGTCAACATGACTTGGACTGCTTAGGACAGACCAGAGCGAATGTGCGCCTCTGAATTGCTATGGCATTGCAAACAGCCGTTCAGACATTTAGCCTAATTTTGGTATCAAGCAGTCAAGGTAAAAGGACACTTCAAATTTTGCATGGAAAACCCAAGCCTGTTCTGAATTACGCACTAAAGTGCATATTTTCGTGCTTTACATCGGGTTTGCAGATTTTATTGCTAGAGACTGGCAGCATGTGCAGATGCCGACTGAAAGACTTTTTGCGTTTGATACGCACAGCTTGCTTCATTTCTGTTTCCTCTCCAGACCTCTTTTGATGGGGAAGGTAACTTGGAATTTAATCTAGGGCTGAATTTTGGGCCGTCTTGTGCATTCCATTAAATTGGTCTATCTCGCGAGTGGCCTAGATCTCATTTCCCTCCTGTTTTGGCTCTTCAATCTCCAAAGGGTTGTAAAGAAATTGTTCTACCATCAGTTCTTATTTCCAAACCCTTGCACAGAAGCTCTACTCTACATCAGTCTTCTGGGAGCTGCTCTAAAGTGATCAGGCAGGCAGGCAGCTCTGTTGCATTTACTTATTAAATGTTAGTCCTTCAATGTCTCGCCTTAGTATTTTCATACTTCACTTTCACAGTTTTGCTCTGTTTTGATTTTTAGGGCAGAAGTTTCTTCTTACTTACACAGTTAATGACTGAAATATTACAGGTTCTATTTATTCTGATATTAATAAGGGATTTTTTTTCCTCTTTTGCTCCTATTAGGTTACTGTGTCTTTCTCTGTTTCTGTGTGTGTGTGTGTGTGTGTGTGTATGTGTATATTTATATGATGTGTATAGTTCAATCAACTTTTATGAGGAAGAGGAGAGCAACATGGAGTATTGGTGTAAGAAAAGGACAGGAGATCTTTTTGATAATTCTGGAACAAACTTACCGTGTGCTTTTGAACATTTAGATGTATCCCTTATCTTGAGTTCCTGTAACCTTTTCCATGAAAAGACGATAACAAGTCACCTACCAAATGAAGAGATTGTAGAGATTAATTAGTATCTGGGCACAGCTTTAAAAATATGGCAGTGACCAAATGACTTTGACTTTTCTACTGGTATTATCTTGCCTGATTTTTTTTTTTCTACAGAAAGATTTTCTAAATGACTGTTGCTAATATTCCCGAACAGGCATTATCAAAGCACTGCAAAAACACTTCTGAAGCAAGGTATTCTTTTTTTTTCCCATAGTATCCTGAAATGTGAAGGTATTTGGTTGGGGTTTTTTTTTCCCTCCCTTTTGCTCATCCTTTGAGATTGATAGTATCTAGTCTGACTCTCAGAACAACTGCGAGTCAGTGCATTATAGATGAAAAATTCCAAGCCTGATATATAGTAGAATCTCAAATCTAATGGCTCTTCAATATTTTGGATGGGACAAGCTATATATATATATATGTATCCAGAGGCTGTGATACTCGGGGACACAGTAATTTACAGACTGTTTAAAAATCTTTGGACGATGTTTATGTGTTCCCCCCTTCTTCTGCCTATAATGTCATTTGCATAATTTTGCTCTTGGTGATGAGGGAAATGGTGTTATTTCAGTCAGAGGGATATATGCTTGCATTCCATGAAGCGTATGCATACACGGTACAAATGCTGGTACGATACCCAAGTCTGCATAGTTTTGCACCTGTGACAAATATAACTATCCTGACTGCATTTTTAACAAGCTTTCATGCTGTAGTGAATGATTCTCTTCATCTGACATGGTCATGGTATAGATCATATACTTTCCTTTCTGTTCAGATACCTTGCCCTGAATTTGCATGCCGTTTTGTTCAGACTTTATATGATCTGGCAGAGACGGCAGACAGAAAGCTTTCTTGGAACTTCAGTGTTTCTCAGTTCACCTGATGTGAAGGCACTTGGCCATCATAGCAAATAGCTCAATAGAAATCCTCTCACATTTCCACACCGCAGTTCTGATCCACCCTTTCAAAATCCTAACCAAAAAAGTTGTGTTTGCTGAAATTAAAATTTCTGTACCTATAGATAATCAAGGAATCAGCTATTAAGAGTTGCCAAAATACGTACTTTTTATGAGCAGTTTTTGATTCATGCTTTATTAAACCAAAAAGTGGGTTTTTGCCCCCTCCCCTTTCAATTTTACCTGCCCAGACCTGAGATCAAGTCCTTGGATTTCTTTGTTGCTTGCAAGTCTCTTCTGTCTTCCTCCCCTCCCCCAATAATTAATAACCTGAGTGAGGAATGCAGCTCTTTTTTCTGCTTTAGAAGTTACTGTACTTTAGATTTTAAAGATGTCATTAATTATTTCAGGGAAGTAAATCCTTGAGGGCCTGGGCTCAGCTTTTGGCAGTCAGGGCTTTTCAACCCACCCCCCCCAGTTGCTCAAGAGCATTCACTATAATGTCTCCTCAAGCTGACATGGTATCTGGATTTTTAAAACATTTGCAATTAACTATTAAAATTTTTGCCTATAATTTTTAGTCATCCAGATAGAATGGGCAGTGCAGAGCCTGTTGCTGATGGGATGAGCAAGATGTATGTAAAGGTGTTTGAGTAGAGCTGTGTGAGGACATTCAGAGGGTACTGAACCTTTCAATTGATTGATAGTTTGATCATTGATTTATCTTCTTTACATGCACCTAAACACTCTCAGTGTTAAAGTTATGCCAGTCTATCTGCAAATGTTTTACCTGTATAACACCCTATTAAAGGCAAAAATAGATAGCTGGTTTTTTTCTGCCATTGGAATTAAGTATAACAAGGATATAAAGCCACTTTCCAAAATAGTTATGAGGCCTGAAATTATTGTGGGAGGAGTTGGAAAACATGCTTTGTTTTTCAAATAAATGTAGTATCTGACTTCAGGGGGGTCTGTAAGGTGTTAGTGTGTCCCTTGGTATCTGTGCAGTAAAGAGGTCTTGTTTCTGAAAAGTGGAGGAGTCCAAGAGAGGAATGGTGTTAATGTTGAGGGGGTTTTTTGTTGTTGTTCTTGTTACTGTTGGATTTTTAAAAATTTTGTTTCTCCACTCCTAAACTCAGGAGTTATAAACACCTGTCCTCCACCAGAGTCTCTTGTAAAAAGTACAAAATTAATGCATTTTTGGGACTGTGCATCCCACTTTGAGTACTAACCATTTTTCATTGTATCTCTCGCAATTTTGAGAACTGTGTCATGTGAATGATTATCTGCATCATATGGACTTCAAGTTTAGGGAAGTGACAGAATGAAAAAGAAACAGAGCATGTTTTTTTCTCATATGTTTTGCTCCTATAAAGCATGTGTATGTTCTAGAACTAAGCCCTACTTAACTTCTGTTTTCACTCAGTGTTCCTGAGAATGGTATATAGAATAATGTGTATTTTAAGTATTTTTAGTGATGTTCTTCTTTTTGTAGATACCTATATACACATTGCCTTGTTGGTTTGTTCTGTTTTGGTTTGGTTTTTTGGGATTTTTTTGTTTGTTTTGGGTTTTTTTTTGTTTTGTTTTGTTTTGTGGTTTTTTTCTGGGTATATTTAGTGGGTTAATAGGCAGTCAAGTAATGTACTTCTACAGAGTTTTGTATTCATTCATACTCGTTCATGTTTCTTGCATACCTCTTAATACAGTCATGGCCAAGTGCAAACCCTGTGATTAATTTATTTTTTCCATAACTTTATTAGAGAGTTAAAAAACCTACTTCTCCAGTGTTCTTTAAAGCAAGATTGCAAATAATTTTACTTTTTTTTCCTTCTTCTCATTGGCAAATTTTTGGCTGTGGAGTACTGCGCAAGTATAAACAACATGAGAGATCCTTTAACATAACATGAGAGAGCCTTTAGTCGCTTTGCTCCCTAGCTTTGGAACTCATTGCCAATTGAAGTAAGGAAAGCTTGGCTGTTGGGACTTTTAAATCTAGACTTAAAAGTTATTTGTTCTGTTTAGCATTTTTAAAATGATTCTATTAGGAATTGTATGTGCTTCAGTTTTAATTTTAACTCATAATGATTGTAAAGCACCCTGGGATGCTTGCATGAAGGGCGCTACAGAAACCCAAGATTGTATTGTACTGAGTTGTAATGTATTGTATTATTACATGGTACTGGAGTTGGACTACGGACAATTCATATAGAAAGCATTTGAATACTTAGCTAAAGATAAGGAGTGTGTGGGGGGGGGTACTGTCTTTTCTTGCTTCTTTTCCCCCTTTTCTGTCAGTTATTTTATTAAACTAAATTAACATGGCAGTTATTCCCTAAGAAATGCCAGCATAATTTACTGCTGCAAAGGGGCTCAAAATGTAAACCAGATGATAAACTAAAAATAAAAAAGTCCACATTAAGATTTAATTGCACTTCCCTTTCTATATTACGTTCTTATGTAAAATACATTACAAAACAGTACATTCTTTATCACTTCCTTCACTTTTAACTGAATTTCATTAACAATAAAGAAATATATTGTCTCTATTTTCAGTAATGTCACTTGACAGTTAATCCCTTAACTTGATGTACATGTCTTTAAGATTTTTTTTTTTTTTTTTTTAATAAAGAACACGATAGCACTGACTGGAGCCAAGTATTGCACAATCATGTGATTTGCAAGTTTCCCAGCTCGCAGCTTTGCCAGTGCAGGTCAATTCACACCTGCCACACTTATGCCATTCTGGTCCTCATGTTGCTTTTCCTCAGTGATTGTCAGAGGTAGAGAGTTGTGCATGCAGCTCCTTCCTTCCCCCCCTCCCTCCCCACTCCAAATGTGTGGTAAACCTTATGCATTGGAAGTGTCTCCTCAGGAATTAAATGGAGTTTAATTTCTGTCCATTAGAAAGCTGCTATCCACATCGCCAATTAAGCCTTCTATTTAAAGGGCGAGGAGATACGTATGTCTGCATCTTAATCACTGCTGTGACTGGTTTGCAGAGACCTTCTCTGACTGGTTCAGTTATTACTAGCAGTGGTGGGAGGCACAGGGATCAGCGTGGTTATAAAACCTACCCAAAAGCTGAGCAAATTCTGTAGGTGCTGTAGCGTCACTGTCAGCAGATTTGAAGCTGAGGTACATCTGTGTTAGGGGACGCAGGGGTGTAGGCATAAAGATGTGCCAGGGGAAAATTACTTGCATTGGTAATAATTTTTACCTGGCAGGAGCAAAAGCAAACAGGACCCACTTGTTGAGAGGCAGTGCTCAGAGACATGCAACTCTCACCTTGTCAGACCGGACTCATTGCATGCCTTCACTCTAATCATAACTTAGAAGAAAAGAGATGAGTTTCTCAGACAGCAAAACTCTGAAAGCTTGTTCCCCCACCATCACCACTTTCTAAATTCTTTCAGTTAGTAATTAAGTTCTTCCTTTTTATATCCAAGAACCATCGTAGGAGAACCCTAAGGCAAGGGTGAGCTTTGTCACTCTTTCCTTGGACTCTTCCTTAAGAGCAGCACAAATGGTATCAGATTCCACTGGTGCCTTGCAGCAATGATCAGAGGACAGGTTTTTCAGGACAGTAGCAACCTCATATGTGCCTCACTTGAAGCTGTGGAATAAACTGCTCAAAAGGGAAGAGTTCTGTTCCTCAGAGATGGGAAAGGATGAAACATTCTCCTCATATACACCTGTCTCCTTTATATTTATTTTGTTTTTTAAGTACTGAGATTTCCTACGCTCAGAACTGCAGTTCTTCTGTAAGCTTGCAGCATAAGAGGGGAAAGTGTGCCTGGCTGTGCCACTGCTCCAAGGGATTCGATAATTTACAGTAAACTGTCAGGGAGAAGGATGGGTTTTGTAATGATGAAAAACTGAGACGCATGCAAAGGACATTGGTATCAATGGCCCTTCTAGGGCCAGAGAGAAGATTTTAGGTGGATAAGTTTACCTAGGTTGTTTGTATTTTAATCAGTATATTGAGTCTTTCTTAGAATTTTAAGGTTTTTGTTTATATATTTACCTATATGTATCACAATAAAATTCCACCAAGATATAGTTGCCAGCTCACACACCCACATCCCCGAGCTCCTAAAGGTGTGTGTTCCTTACTCTTCACTTCTTGTAAGGAGGATCTTTGTGTGCTAAGTCTAATTCAGCTTTTTTATTTTTTTTAAATTTATATATTTTAATGCAATGACTACTCAAGAAAAAATTAGTAAATAGAACCCTAAAGTGCACATACATATTCCTCATGGAAAGCTAGCTGGAACATTTCTCTTTTGAGATACCTTCATTGAATCTTGGATCTTTTTATGAATTTTTCAGAGCTTATACTTTTCACAAATTCTTGCTAGTGAAAGATAGCAACAAAGAGGCAAAACTAATACCTTGGCTAGCACAGCTGTTTACAATATCACCTTTGTGATTTTATGTAGCAAAAGTTAAGAACCCATAGTGAGTTTCATACTATAAATTACTTTCTCTTGACAAATTTTTAGGTTTTTCTCAGTACAGAAAGAAGTGTATTCATGTGCTTTTAGCAGCACATCCCTCATAGAATTTGGGTTTATATGATTAAGAATAATCAGATGTACATGTGGTTCATAAAGAGGCATGTGCCCTGAACACAGTAAAACTGAGACTTAACCATTTAAACAAAGGATAGATAAGGGATGTTACATTTGGCACTAGAGAGGTATTTAAGCAAGAAATCACGGGCATGAAAAATGCACTCACTGGGGGCAGAAATCAATGAAGTTCAAAAAGCTAGTCATACATAAAAAAACCCAAAAGGTACATTTAGAGGTTAGAGAAAGAGATTACAATGGATGTGGTGAAAGATCCAGCACAGTAAGTCTTCAGATAAATACTTGATGATTTCTTTAGCTATGGCACTGGTAAACTTGGCTGAACTCAGAAATTGTTAGATGAAGTTCTAGGGTCTCATTTTGTGTTGTTCCAAAATGGATGCTCAAAATGGGCTCTTTTGACTATAAAAACTTGCAAAAACTTTTGTTGAAAATGGAAGAGATCAAAGGAAAGGCTTATCCTTAACACCAAAAGAAATTCAGCAAGACAACTGTTAGTGCTACCGAGTCTGATGACTTCTTGTCTGGACATTGTGCCTTAGGGCTCAACTTCATGCCAGACATCTGATGCTTTAGCAGAACATCTTAGCAGAACAGTGGAATCTGAGAAGAGACTTGCTGAAAATCATGTCCTATTTCCCAGCAAAGATATCTTCCTTAACTTGGTGGGTAAAATTAAGCAAAAAC
This sequence comes from Regulus satrapa, assembly GCA_013396955.1. NCBI lineage: Eukaryota > Metazoa > Chordata > Aves > Passeriformes > Regulidae > Regulus > Regulus satrapa. The sequence goes on from VWZN01000151.1 coordinate 11,410, forward strand.
CGAAATGAAAACAAACATTATGGCTGGGTGAAGATACAGCAATTATCAACAATCGCTATCAGGAAAATGTATATACTGCAGTTTCATAGAAAATTTTAGTGTACACAAAGCTGACTTTAATGCATTAATAGGTCTAAAATGTTTTGTATCACACAAAGCATTTGCATTAGTTTAGTCTTTGAAAGTGCATTCATTACGAAAAGCATCCCAGATAGGAAACAAGGCAGAAGCACTCTGACCTGACTGGAACAGAGTGATTGGAAAGAAAAGCAATCCACCAGAGAGGAATGCTGAAGGTGTCTCATATTTCACCAAACCAGTCTGTGAGATCTACCTCTTTATTCCTATACAAGAAATGATGGTTTGTATCTTGGATTATTCAGATTGTCCTCTTGGTTTCTAGTTTCCCCTAGTCCCATTCATTGCATCCCAAGAAGAGGTGACTTGCAGGTGCACAGGCTTCATGTAGTAAATAACCTAGTGTAGGAATAGCAGCCTTCTGGAGAGAGCCTGAGGTTGTCACCACACTGAACTGGTGAGGAGGGATGGGTCTACCCCTGGAGTAACTTAATTCTGGTTCCATGGACCTAAAGTCCAGCCCGGTTTGCAGCATGGATTCTGGGTTTCAGGCAGTTTTTACAAAATTCTGCCTGTACGCCCCTAGATAGTGTCGTGGCGGGCACCAGTGGGGAGAGCTCTTAAAAATATGCATCCCCAGCTCAAGGTGACAAAGAAATTTAAAGATATCTGTTAATTTCATAATAGCTCTTTCAAATGGATTTCTCTTGTTTTTAGGAAGGGTTTAACCAGGACTTTTACTACTAAGTATCTGCCGTTTACAAATAGTGTGCAGTAAAATCAGGATTCTTAAAAAGATATGTGTTGGATATCTGACAATGAAGACAAAAATGTGTTATGTCTCCTTATCTTTTATAGGTTGAGGTTGTGACTTCATTTTCTTTCTTTTTTTTTTTATTAGTCTAAGGCACTGTGCCATGAAGCTTGTAATGCAGTTATGAAGTTCTTCAAATCTGAATTAACATTTCCCACCTACCTATCTTTCTCTCTTTTAAGCTTTTAACCTTTGTAGATATAAGAGTAGTATCTTGGGAAGCAGCTTTTTATTTGAGCTTTATTTATATCCATCAGTGGGAGATGCTCAGAAAACATTGGGAGAATGCTGCTCTGTCATGCAGCAACTGGGAATTTACATTACAGAATGGTAAAAATAGTGCAAGAATCAGTTCCTTCAGATGCTGAATCCTCATTTCTGATTTTCAAAATCTTCTCATGTGTGGGTATATTTCTATCCATATATAAATATATGTGTATATATGTATGTATAATTTGGGTTCTTTTCGTTTTATATCTTCCCTCATTATACTAATGTAGCTCTATGTTTACATTAATACATACATTTATAATACTTAAAGACAACATAAGACAGAAAAGGAGGCGGAGATGATTTCAGTTTTTCAAGGATAGGAGAAAGGAGGAAAGGCATACTAATGCATTGGAAGAAAAACTTGTGGCATCGCTGTAAATCTGCCTTTTATTCAGTTTTAACTTATATGACCAGCATTTGCCATGCAAATCCTTATTCTCCTGACCCTGGCAACAGTATGGAGGTCAGATAGCCATCCAAGTGCAATGCCAAAGGCACAAACAAAAGTTTTTTTCTTCTCTGTCCATCTGTGGGTTTTTCCCTGATCCTACATGTTTATAGGGCATATGACAACAAATTCCATTGCATTATTTGCTATAGTTCAAGCTAATGGACCAAGGAATTCAGCATAATTCTTCGTACATAGCTAAACTTTCTGTGTCAGGATTTCTTGTCCAAAAAACAGCTAGTGACTGGATATATTTGGTCTGCTTTTATTCAGAATGGCAGATGATATTTCTCTGCCATGCCAGAACACTAGGAACGACATTTTGCTCTGGTTGGGTTTTTGCATTAAGTGGGCTGACATAGGCTCAAGCAGGCTAAAATCTTTTGATTTGGGGATAATCTTGTGTTATCTGGTTTGGGCTTGAATGTTCCCTTCTCATTTGAAAAATGTTAATGTGGAGTCTCCTGAAAAATAAGCACTCATAAGAGTTTGGCTTCTGTTAAAAGTGTTGCTTGCTATTTCCACGCAAACAAAAGCCACTGATAGTGGCTAGAATAGGGGGAACAAAGTTCCTCTGTCCTTTATGAAAAGATCCCCCCCTCCATCTGCCCCCAAATCTTTAAGTTCTATTCTGCAACTTTATCACTATTCAAACTAAGTCTAGGGACAAAGGCTCATAGCTTTCCTCTTGTACTTTTTTTTAAAAGCCATGTTAAGTTTGCAGCATTGGAACACGCTTCCCTGCTGATGTCTAGGGATGTAAAGCAGAGAATTTATGGGAGACAAAATAGAATAAAGCCTTAAAAGTTTGGCTTTAAAAATTGGAGCCAGTGGTTTGACAGATTGTTCCGTAAATGTTCATTTTATTGAGAATTATAAAAAAGGTGCTTAACGCCTCTGTGCCATTAATATAATACATTAAAAGGGTACTGTCAAGATTAGTGTTTCAGCTCTGAAAATTGACTAGGGTTTATGGGCAGCACTGTTCATAGTCTGCTTGTAAGATGAGGTATCTTCTACTTACCACTTCACGAAACCATTATGTTGTTATAAGGCTTTATACTGAAAAACTTGATAAATAGTAAAACGTAAATAAAATCTCATTTGAAAAGTGAGAGGATAGTTGCTGCCTGTCTTATAGCCAGATTTAGCAGATGCGGGTTTGAATGTAAAACAGTTGTGAAAATAGCCCGTGTCAAACTAGTGTAAAATTAAACTTGTGGGGTGTTCTGTTTTCAGTGTCTGTCATTGTTGAAGTACTCCATTTCAAAAGCATGCATTCCTTTCTACAGAAAAAAAATCAGATTCCTTAGTTGAAATTAATTAGCATTCAGAAACCAGATAGCATGTTTTTGGGTATTCATGAGATCTCTGTTTGAAAAAATGTTTTTAACTTGTAGAAATGTGTTGCAACACACAGATGGGAAGAAAAAGAAAAAAAAATCTCTTTAGCAAGCACTGTGTGTAAAAGGAATATTACATTTTGCACGCTCCTGATTACCCTGTGTAAACAGTTTTTGACATCTGTCTTTATAGTTTTCGAGGAGAGGAAGACTTTGTTAAAAGAACCATTTTTATACAGCAGTCACCATTTCAGTCTTGCTTTACCTGTATTATGAAAGCAGATGGTCTGCATGTCTTTTGAATATTTATAACTATCAAAAACAATCTCTTGCTATTCACCCTTAGGCTTATGAGATGTCAGGACTGTTCTGGTTGAAAAAAAATCATCTTGGGTGTTTACAGAAAGGGGATTACATTAAGCTGAAATGACTATACATTTTCCAGTTTAATATTTGTCCATCAGCTGTTTAATCGTATTTAGATAATTGTGTAAATAAGTTGTTGCAGCCCTTGCCCCTTCCACTGAGCAGGCTTGAAGCTTTAAACACCAATGAACGAGTTGTGAAAAAGCGCAGATTTTTTTTTTCCTAGTTAAACGACCTGGAAGGCCTAAATAAGTTCTGGTTACAGTGCTTCTTTTGAGAAAGATGTTTAATTTGCAAAGGAACCCCTGATACCTAATTCAGCCGAGTTGTTCTAGGAAGCTGCTGTGTCTGTTACTTTCTGCTAAGTCTGTTAGCATGTATTTGCTCTGTGTAAATACTGCAGCCCAAGTACCCCTTCATGAGGCATGAAAACAACCTTATTCTGCCCATATAAAAATAATTTTAAGGTTATTTAGGGGAAGTTTTGGGACTGTGGGGGTTAAAAGCTTTTTTGACTGGAAGCTGAGCAATCACTGATAACAGATTTTGCTGTGGTTGGTTGATTTGGCAGAAAAGCATGAACAGTTTTGGTTTAGATGATTGAATTAACCTGATTAACATTGTTTTTGTTGTTTTGCAAAAAGGACAACAGTATACTTTTAGCGATGATCGAGCAACACTTCACCTGGTTGAAGAGCAGTGTTAGAGGCAATGACTCAGAAATGCCTCCCTTGAAGCACCTGCAGCGGTGGCTGCAGCAACGAGCCGGCATGAAAGGCTCGGGTCCTTCCCGTATCTTACAGGACGCACCTTGTGTTAGATTCTGGCACAAAACAAAAGGTGTCTGATGCTACCATTTTATTGGGTTTTGTTTGATGGGCATATGAAACGATTCCTGCTTGAGATTTACGATATTTCCCCAGGGACTTCCCCAACTTCTTTGAGAAAAAGATGGTGTCTGGTATTTAATCTCTGGTATTTAATCTTCCAGAGAAAATGGGATTTGATTCAATCTATGCTGGGTGAATCTCAGCTGAACCTCAGAACAAATTCTACCCCTACCTTCACATAGTTGTTGGATGCCTAATTACAATTAACTTATTTGGCTAAAAAAAGAGTACTTGGGCTGCAGCAGATGGTATCATTCCAGAATAGTGGGATTTCTGTGAAGGTGGCACCATTTCAGATGAGATCTCCCGATTCTCCGAACATGACTGCAAGTGATGTGGTTGGGGGGAGGGAAATATGGGAGAGGGGAAAGAGGGAAATTTGAGATCTTGAAGGCTCACAACTTACTTACATGGATAAACTACAAAGAGATGAATTATGATTCCATATCTGTCACCAGTTTTTGCATTCTCTCAATTTTCCTTGCAAACATGTGGAAAAGAAATCTGATGATGAGAGATGCATGTGATGCATTTGAATATTTGTATGATATATTTATATTCGTCATCCTTGTATGCGGAAGGCCTCTGCCTCGCAGACAAGGAGGATATGTGCAGAAGTACCAGGATATCATGTACTTCAAATACAATCATTTTGGTTTTGATTTTTGGTAATTCAAGATATGGGGAACTCTTCAATTGTAATGACCCAGGTAATATGAAAAGCATCGATGTACCTTCAGTCCAAATAGTGAATCTCTGAAGACCACTAACACATGGGGTTAATCTTAAGTTTTAGATCATTAGCATACCAGATGTTTATATGTGTAGATTTGCATTAAAATGTACAGGAATTCTAGAGCAATAGGAAATATCTATAGCCAAGTACATCTCTCTGCACTGAAGTGACTGCACGTTTGATGACAATAAATAAAGCATAGAAACAATGAAATTCAGTGTTGTCAAGATATTTTCTGAGTTAACAAGGTAATAATATTTTATCTGGCTTGTAAAATTTTGCCTTCAGTGAATTAGTAAATAAATCATTGATTCCTACTGATGAAGATTCTTAGCGTAGGTAATATCACTTGAATGTTTGCATGAAGTGTTCTCAAAGAAAATGCAGGATAATTTTCATTTTTAAATGTGTTTATAATGTCTGTCTCTTTTTTTTTTTTTTAAATCTACTTTGAAGAGCAGGAGTAACATCACAGTGTTAGCCATCAAAGCTTCAAATCCACATTGTGTCAGAGAAGCTAAAATTCCAGCAGTGTTTCTTAAGCAGACCAGTCCCCTATTTGCTTGTAAAGTAACTGCATTAAATTTATCCCTGAAGAAGTAGGGGATGTGTTGCAAACTGCCATGTCATTTGTGTATAATTTTTGTAAAATGACATGGAAGGGACGACTAAGAAATCTTAGACAAACATCTTCAATAATAGGTAATTTACTAAAATTAATATATGTGTTTTCATACTTAAAGTGGGTTGGGCACATCTGAGAGGGGCAAAGTAAAATAAGATAAGTCTAAATGACATCTGCAAAATACACATGAGCTGGTGTGGGATGATGGCCTCTGACAGGTGCAGTTGCCCACTTTGCCCATACAGATCTGCAGTTTCTGCAAGTAGTCTGTGCAGTCATATAATTTGCCAATTCAGATCTACAAGATTTTAAAAATCATGCCCTATGTATCATGTGCCTATATCTAAGATGGTTTAATCCATAAAAGGGTTTAAAAGATAATTTTGTACGTATTAGACATTAAGTATACTGCTGTTATGCTGGAAGTTGAAATTGGGTTCTGCTGAGCTTGGTTCTGGTCATTCAGGCTAGACTTGTGGTAGTCTGTTAATATTTCACTGTCCTTTTATATCACTGACAAAAGACTTCTAGCTAGATTCAGAAATGACAGATTTGTATCAAGAAATGGCAAGAATTTTGGTGATTTGGGGAAACATTAAAATACCTGCCTGGTGAGTAGGGGATATATACACATTTGGCATAAATAATGCTGCCTCATTCCAGAAGTTCTGAGCCTCCATGAATAGCTTGCTACTGAGTAATACCTTAGAAAATGGTTATAATGAACTTCACTAAGATCAGTAATGAAGGTGCTTCTAGTCAGAAACTGAACTAGCCTTTTAAAAGAAGACTTACAGTAGCACTTATTGCATTTTTACTCTAAACTCTTTCTTCCGATGGCTATTGTAGTTGGTGTAACAAAGGCTTGATGCTCTAAATGATTCTTAAGACAGTACAAATCTATCTAAATGTTATATGCTGAATAGTGAAGAAATATAATAATCAAGGCTTTGTCTTCTTGACTGTCATTGCAGTTTTGATACACTGGACAATTCTTGTAGTTAAGCCAAAAGTAACTACTTTCCACATAGAAATTTAAAGGGTGGCAAAGTTCAGTCTGTTGAAATTATATTTGCTCATTTTGTTGTTCATACGTCATATATTTAGTATAATTTTCAAGTTGGAGCATTATCTCATTTTGCAAGGCTTGGTCTTAATTGATTTTGTAAAAGAATGTGCTGGAACTGAAAGTTTTATGCATTGTAAATTCCACTATTTTAAAATTGGTCAAAACTGAGCAGAAGGTAAATTTCTCACTGTAGCTATCTGATATCTCGAGAACCTTTGAGAAAAAAATAATCTCAATCTTCCTTTGGTCTATTTTACAGCTAATACTCAGTTACAGAATTAGACATGACAATAAGCTTTTCATAAGCCTGTTGTTGCAAATCACTTAAAATACCCTGTTCAGGAAAATACAAGGCTGGGTTCATTTGGGGTTAATCAATACTTCTTTTATTCTACAATAAACCCCATATTTTATCCTATTGATAAGTCATTCAGATGATGTTTTATCCTATAATTTTTTGGGGGGGTCTACCCTGTGATAAGTGGCACAGAGGAAGTGGACCTGGGTAATGCGGGTCACTGCTTGCATTTGTAAACGCAGTGTAAGAATTGTATGCCTGCGTGGGTATGTGGAGGGTCAATCAAATTTGAAAGCAGAAATAGAATGAACAAAATTCACTTTCAAGATTAGCATCTTCTGTCCAGAGCCCATCCCATTGCATGATGTTTCTTGGTCGATAACTTTGTTCTGCTCTCAGTACATTTGCTATTTTTGCTCCCATTTACAATACACCTTGGTTTGTTTTCATGCTCAATTAATGAGTTTTTTAAAAGGCTGTGGATGATAGGATTTAAAATGCAATATGGTTCTCAAACTTTAAAAATATAATGGTTCAACAATTGAAATAATTTGTGCTTTGACTTGTACTGCTCTGTATTACAGTTTTTTTTTCTTTTCCCCTTTTCACACAGAGTATGATTTCTTCCATTGTGAACAGCACTTACTATGCAAATGTCTCAGCAGCAAAATGTCAGGAATTTGGAAGGTGGTATAAACATTTCAAGAAGGCAAAAGATATGATGGGTAAGCAAAAAAAAAAATTGCCTTGATGGTGGTTACATACCATTATGTGTCACATTGAGGTCTGTCACAGTCATATAAGAAGCCAGTTCCCTTCACGATAAGTTTAGGATGCTTTTGATGAGTAGATGTAGAAAGTACATATATAGTGAAAGAATTCATTTAAATAAATATTTGCTATTGAAACAGCCAAGCTGACTTGGGTTGCCAGAGATGTAAAGCTGTCATTCTGTAAATCTAGAGATCTTCTACCACCCAGAATAATTGTTTAGAAAACCTGTTCCTGGAACTGTGACGAACTGATTTTTTAATGTATGTATTTTTTTTATCCCTCTGGCTAATGTATATTTAAAGAAACAGGCTTCTACAGCTATCACTACCTTCCAGAAAGAACACTGTAATTTTATAAATTCATATCTTTCTCTAACCTTAAGACCCTAATTTCAATTAATTTTAACAAATAGCTGTGAAAATTGTTTGCTTGTTGTAGTAAGCACAAGTAAACTATTGGAGAAAATATCAATTCTCTGATACCTTTTATTTTTCTTAAACATGTTCACATAATTTTGAACACTTTATGTCAGAAAATTTCCATTGTAGATTTCAACAGAATGGAGAAATAGGACCTCAGTTTCAATTGAATTTTGAGCTTGACTTAGCTTTCAGTATTTGAAGCAAAATCATTCATCTACCAAAACGGGTTCCTTGCCTTTTTTAGCTTAAGGCTGTAATGAAGACAATGCATCACTTTTGTGATAATTGCTTGAATTACTGTTCCGAGTGAATGGCCCACTTGGGTTGATCTCTACTTTCCCTGAGTAAAAAAGCAGCTTCTTTCCTTAATCTACTTTGTACCTTCTGTGCAACACAGAACCCTTCTTCTGAGACCACCAAATGTAGTGGTATGACTTGGTTTCAGGTGGTCCATGTGTGAGGCAGAAGTGGCCATATGGGGAGAGTGATCTTTCCACAGCAGCCTCTCCCATGTCCTTTGCAGCAGTGCTCCTGCATGGGGCAACCCCTGCAAAATTTTACTTGCACTGTCTGTCAAGACAGGTTCATCTGTCATTCACTTGGAGTCAGGGAAGCCAGCAAATAGAAAATGTGTGTTTGTCTATTCTTGTGTAAACTAATGCTGGCAGAAGAGGCAGCATTGCCCTCAAAGCCACCTGTGTGAGAAGTAGCTGGGCCTCTGCTTGGGTATTGATCCAGGCTATGGGCACTAGAACTCTCTGCAGAATGACTTGCTTGGTTTCTATTTATCAAATTTCTGCCTGTGATAAGACAGGGGAGAAAGATGCGAGTGGGGGATGCAGGTGGGAATCCAAGTGCTGATTTCTTCATCCACCTCTGATCCTTGCGGAGAAAAGGGTGGCCTTGCACTAATGACTGCTAGTGAAGACCATAATTACTGTGGCAAGCTCAGACACTGCCTTAAAAAAAAAGAAGAAAAAAAAAGCCTTACTACTATAAGGAAAAAAATTGCTACAACACTTATAAAAATAGTGGACTACTGGTTTTTAAATGAAGTTTGGTTTTTGAATTATTTTCTTAAGGTTATTTCCAGACCAGAGCTGCTAAAGCTCTAGATTTAAAAAAAAAAAAAGAAAAAAAAGTTACAAATGCTCATAGAAAGGAGACTCCTTTATATCAGCCTAGAGTTATTTTACATTGTTTAATCATGCACAAGAGGGGAACTGGAAGAACTCTTGCAGTTTGAAAAACTGTGCTGTTATTTATAAAGGAGGGTGTGTCAAAGACAGATGAGTTAATATAAGAAAAAAATTCAACCATGTTGCAAGTCACTGAAAAAAAACATGCATATATGGTTGCAAGATAAAGCAGCCCATCTGTGTAATTTACATAAATTATACTAGTTCCTAGCAGTCCCATACAATTGATACAGCATCTAGAAATTAGCAGAGCATGGGGAGGCCTGCACCTCACCCTGCTTGCTACAGATTTCCAGTGGCTGGGAACTGCAGATGTCATGCCAGGGTTCACATGGGAGGAGCAAAACCAGTCACCAGGGGCTTCTCTCTCTGGCTGGGACATGTTTTTCCACAGCAGCTCTCCTTACCCTTTGCACAGATGCACTTGCTGTTTCACCTGCATTGTCTCTAGCATAGAGTGGGTTTCTGTCTCTTGTCTTTGCCCCATCTCTAGTTGGTTATTGCTTTGTCTGAAGTCCCCTGTGTCTGTCACTGTGAGATGCAGCAACCCCCTCAGGGTTGGGTTGCATTGCACCATTTTACATTTGGTTTCGGGTTTTTTTTATTAGCATGTCTTGTGAACCCAGTCAAATTTGTGATTTTCAGTCTGATGTTGGCCTTTTCAATGTTTCTTTTCTGCTGTAGTTGAGATGGATAGCCTTTCTGAACTCTCCCAGCAAGGTGCCAACCATGTCAACTTCGGTCAGCAGCCAGTCCCAGGGAACACAGCCGAACAGCCTCCATCTCCTGTTCAGCTTTCTCATGGTAGTCAACCATCAGTTCGGACCCCGCTTCCAAACCTGCACCCTGGACTTGTATCTACTCCCATTAGCCCTCAGTTGGTAAATCAGCAGCTGGTAATGGCCCAGTTGCTGAACCAGCAGTATGCAGTGAACAGACTTCTAGCCCAGCAGTCCTTAAACCAACAGTACTTGAACCACCCTCCTCCTGTCAGTAGATCCATGAACAAGCCGTTGGAGCAGCAGGTCTCAACGAACACAGAGGTGTCTTCCGAAATCTACCAGTGGGTCCGTGATGAATTGAAACGAGCAGGAATCTCACAGGCAGTATTTGCACGTGTGGCTTTTAACCGAACTCAGGTCAGTCGTCTTTTTTTCTTTTTTTTTCTTTTTTTTTCTTTTTTTTTCTTCTTTTTTTTTTTTTGTTTTTAAGTTTAAAGAGATCCCTTCTTTTTCTCTATAAATAGTAATTGCCATCTTCTAAGTCTATCTTTTCATTTCTACCTTGTCACTTATCTCCTCTGAAGGAGCTTCCTTGTTTCCTCCATGCTTCCTTGAAGGATCCCTGTCCGTGATGATACAGTACGGAGATCCTCAGGGATTGGTTTGTGGAAATATCCTCTGTTCTTACAGGAAACAGAGGATTCCTCTCCAGTTGGAATGGTTTATGAATAGCTGAATTTTCCAGTAAAGAAAATGAACAGCTCTAGGCAGAGCCATTCACAAAATCACCAAACAGATTGCCTTTTGTGTTGCAGAGTCGTACCCGTTCTGACCACCTGCACACACTGAGCAACCTGTCTTCTTTCACAGGTGTACTGGAGATGGTCTTTTATGCATACTTGTATTTATTTTTATTATTTTCCAGCAAAAGTCCTAATAACATCTTTTCACGCTTCTGAAAAGATTAAAAATTAAAAGCTTTATTTCTAGATCATCTATTCTCTTCATGTATTTTTGTAGTTCGTTGCAAAAACAGTAGCTGCTGAGCTTGCCGGTGTCCACGTCAGAACATATACTTCAGCTCTTCAATGCAGAAAAAGCCAGCCCTAGCAAAGCTGATAAGTAACACTAAAATGTGTTATTTTTTACACCTGTTTTAGAAGCTAACCCTGTTATAATTTATTCTGCTCTATGAATTTAACTTAATGCCATGTTGCATGGAATTTAATCAAGCAGAAATTATGGAAGAAATGTCAGTATATTGGATGAAAATAATAAGATCTCAAATTTTTCGAAGTATGTTATAACACAAAATATTTTTATTCCTGTAGACTTTGTAAAGTGGGAAATGTTTTAAAAAGACATAGGTAAATTTTCTTTGGGTTTCACATTTTTTAGTGAAAACACATGCTTAGGGAAGAATTTGCCCATTGTAGATTATAGTCTTAACAAAAAAGATCATAATTTGAGCTTCTCTTGAAACGTTTTTGTTTCTCCCTGCATAGCTTAGAGAATAAAAATTCTGTTTCAAATGCTGTGGTAGCAGGTTTGAATCAGCATGTCATTTGTAATTGTTCTAAATGACTATTGCCTTACAATATTTTATATCCTCCTTTAGCTAAAAGAAAGTAGAATCATTGTGTCAATTCTCTGTAGGGCTCTGTGTGTGTGTGTCTTTCCTCTTTACAGCATAGGAGGTTTCCAAGATCTGGTCCTTTCATACCAAATTTCATGGGTTACATGAACTCATGCAGGGATTATTTACATTAAGTTAGGTCCAAGCAGTGTCAGTTGTTATATTTACAAATAAGTGAGTCTTGTTTAATGCAGTGTTTAAAAATTTAATTATTAATACTCCAAAGTATTAAAGCAATAGTAGTAGCTTCATGTTGCAGTGGTTTTCAGCTGCCATCTTACCTGGACAAAAAGCCAGGCAAGTAATTCAGAAAATAAAGTTTATATTTATGTCTTTCTCAGGTTTGCCTAAAAGCATATTGTTATATCTAAACCTTCCCACCTCTGGTCAGTTTTTTGTCAACTAGTTTGCAGACAGCTTTTGGCATATCCTTTGTGCATAAGCAGTATTAAATGAAACCTGAAATAAAAAGGATGATTGATTCTGACTGGACATTGAATTTATATGACAGAGTAGGAGAAAATGCTCTTTTGATGTGATGAATGCAACTGTAGAACAAGATTTCTAGTGCAAATACTGATTCCTTACTTTAATGTTAGTATTATTACACTAAATATATATTAAAATCTGTATTGCTATGTATTTTTCTTACTACAAATGTTATTAAATATTTGTTTAAAGTTCAGTTCTTCCCCAGACTTCGTGGTTAACCAGCTGGATAAAATGTGTTGAGAGTGACCCAGAAATAGCAGGAAACCCAAAAATGAACATTGAAAACAATTCCCCTGAGGAGATGTGAAATACACCTATATATTTTGTCAATGTTCAGCAAAATCTATTTGAAAGAACACAGATGTATCCCTGCATCCTACAAATTGTTTTTGCTAATCAAGATAGTATTTACAGTTAGCTAGGTAAGATTTTGCAGTTTTTGTTATGTTTTGTGGCAAACATAAGGAGCAAAAAGGAAAAATACTAGGAGCCTAGAGACTGTCAGCCTCAGTTTTGCCAAGAAATATCTCAGCATACCTTTCATAAGAAGCACTAAGGCCCCACTAAAATACTGAGGAGTTTGTTGCAGGTGCATTTCACCTTTGCAAACGTGGAAATTGTTAATTTTACCCACAGTGACAGCTAATGTCCAATGGTAAACACAGGTACCAGCAATTCTTACATGAAAACTTTTTAAAATTGCTCTGCTTGCTGTATTTCTGAATTCCTCACAGCTTATAAAAGGATACATAATATTGAGCTAAAATTAGGATAGTACTTTAATAACTGATGGTGTTGAGGAGTTATTTTCTAATAGTGATGTAATATCCTAAGTACTTTTTTTTTTCTTTTGGCTAGAAAAGTGAAAATGCTTGTTTAAATTCATGTGCTGCTTTCTCAGATAGAAAGCTAACTCAGGCTTACCAATGACATTTTTGAAACTTTCATAAACATATTTGAGCCGTGTCCAGGGACCATATCATGCCATCAGTTTCTAAAGGCATAAGAATTCACTGAAATCAGTTAGGACTTCTGTGCAAGAAAACCCTGGTGTCAAGATACAGTCTCAGATGAGGGAAGAGATTTGCTTTCAGTGTAAAAGTTACAGAAGGAAGTGATCTATAAATTAAGAGTGATTTAGCTTAATGTTTAGGCAATAAAATGGACTTCAAAATTGGCTGAAGATGCTCTTGTTTTTCAGACTTATGCAGTACAATATGAATACAGAATTTGGTGCTGGTTTTGGGGTGGAAAGTTTCTACCAGTGTAGTGTGGTAATTCAACACTTCATCCTAATTTCTGAGATTTTTTAATTTGGCTGCAAAAATATAGACTACAAATATTTCTATCTTTCCACAATCCAGGAATTTGGCAAAAATGCTTCTGCAAACTAGAGTGTCTTTTTTACTATTACTGATTATCCATAAAGCAGAAAAATACCCCCCTTAGCTACACCTTAGAAGTGTGTCCTTAAGAGAGAGAGATTGTGACTTTAATGTGGTCTTGAATTTCCCCCGTACCCTTAAGTTCCAAATGGTAATTTCAAAACTGAATTCTTGGGAGTGTTCCCTGTAAACTTGAATCAAAGTGCAGATACCTAGAACTTGAATGAAACTTCACACCTATACAGGCCCAATAGGACAATGGTTGCAGGGATCAGAAGCAGTTTTGATGGGAGGAATTTTCTCTATGGTCCTTCTAGGAAGTCTTAAGAGTGCAGTAGGATCTGAAGTTCTGCTTATCCTTCAGCAGTTGTGATTGCAGCTCACTGGATGCAAAGAAACAGGTTGAGTCCTGTTAGCACCTCCTTTCAGTGCACTGTTGAAAACTTTGTTGAGTTAGTACTTGTGCTGGCAGATCTAGTTTCACCTCAAGCAAGGTGTCTAAAGGTGACTACCAGTCTGCCAGGATAATTTTGGGAAATTGAGACGCTTATGTTTCAGTTGCCAGTTCATCAAATTAATAAACATAATATTTTGGTTTTTAGCTGATGTCAGTGCACTGTGCAGATACTTCCGCTGTCTTGAAAGAGCAAGTTCAGTATTTTCTTTCTAGTGCTTTGCAGGCTAGAAAATGGTATTTGTGATCAATTTGCTGCTCTGGGTAGCCCCAAGCAGCCATGGGGTGATGATGCACTGGGGTAGCCCCCCAAAGACCCCCATCAGCAGAGAGGCTCTGCCTGCTGTATCAAATGTTGAATTAGTACACTTTCAGCCGTAAGGTGTTATGTTCTTAGAGCTGGAATGCAGCATCAACATTTATTGGGCTGAACTGCCCTCAGCCCTAAACAAGTAAATAAACTCCTCTCCCGTTTCTGTTGTGTTTTTAAATGTTAGTATGAGTCAGGAAGCGAAAGGCCTGAGTTCCCACAGCCAGTCTGACATTTGACTCAAAGGCGTAGCTTAGCCTGTTGCATGGTGGGGTGACGAGCCCGCACTGTGTGAGCAAGGAATTGTGTTAGTCATGGTTGTGGTTGGAACTGGAACTGGGGGCTGCCTGTCTCTGTGTACACTTTCAGCCGTAAGGTTTGCTGCAGGGACTCGGGTGCTGATACATGGAGGTGACCTTGTGGCTCTGTCTTCATGAAAGAAGGAAAAGTGTTTATTGCTGCTTTTCCATGTCTGAATTTTGATAGTTTTCTTTTTCCCACAAGTCACAATGTTTGATCTGAAGGTTTTTGAATATTTCTCAGTGTTTCTCTCTCCCTCCTTTCTATTGAGTCCCATGTTTGTTTAAAATATTAGCTGCCAGGATGTACTGCCTTTCATTCATATGTAATGCCTTTTCTCATATGTGAAAACTTCTGTGTATTTAGGACTGTGCTCATGCTAATTCTGGGCCATTGCTATTTCAAAGGAGAATGCTTGGATGCACTGAACGGCTCTGTGTAACTGTAAAACAAAATCCAAGTTTACACAAACCACCTTCTCAGGCACTACGTTTTTTTCCCCCTTCCACTTTGTCTTTGGCACACTTTATTTTCCAGTAAAATGAAAAATGAAGATGGATTATTCAAAATTGATAACAGTAATGGACCATCATGTAATGTTTTATTGAATTTGAGTTCTGTAAATTATGTGGTAGAGAGAAATTTGCCTGCTTAAGTATAACAGAAATTGCCACTGTATTCATATAATTCTTCGTAGTGTAATTTAAGAAAAAGTACACTATCCATATCACTATTGAATAAAAGGTAAAAAGGTGCTATTACACTATCATGACAGCTCTCCTCTTCCTACTAAGCAACGCAGATAAATGTGTCTGCTTATAACTTACTTGGCTAGGATCCAGGCTTGGGGGTGGAGTTTGGGAATAATCTTCCACCTGGACATAGGATAGGAGCACCCTGCAACCAAGAGGTCTAGTGTTCAGGGATGTTCTGCATGTTTTGGGAAGGTTTGGGCAAATTGCATGTTTCTTCTGGAAGCTTTGAAGTTCTGTCACACTGATAAAAATCTATTTGAATCAGTCATTACGTTCAAGAAGGAGACAAACTGGGGGCCAGACAGGCAGTGTTTTTGTTCATATTGGCAGACACTTTAATTTATCTCCATTTTTAAAGAATTTGTAATGAGCTTTTGAAAGCCTTGATAATATTTATTGGACATTTTTGTACCATTAGTAATGAATTATACTTGTGATGACATGTAAACTTTCTTTTTTTTTTTTTCAATGGAACCTGGGAATATTTTAAAAAATTACATTTCCAGTGGGGAAAAAAAAAAAATACAGGTGAAGAACAGTGATGAGGTCTCTGAGCCTAACCGTGTTTATAATCCCTTTGCAAAACAAGCTTAGTTTTTATGCAACCTGAAGTACAGTATCAGGAGATCACACCAAGATTAGTATCCTGGAAAATGCATTCAAGGCTAGTAAAATGAAAAGTTAATCTGTGCACATCAGCACAGGCCAGAATGTGAGAGCCAATATTTTCGTTCTAGGATTTTTCCCATTGTATATCTTGTCTAACAACTTTTAGCTGAAGTTTTGTGCTCAAAAACTGAAGTTGTAGCGATGAAGTAATATATGAAGCAAACAAACTGCGTTCTAAGACTGCCTGCACCTGCTACTACATCTTCATTTTCATGGGTTTTCCTCTCATATTATGACCTTTAGGTTTAGAGCCTAAACTCTTCCTTGCCTTCTCCGTGCTCTGTCATCTCCCCTCCTCTCTCTGCATCGCTGTCCTCTGCTCTGCTCACAACTCAAAGAGTCATGACAGTGATTGGGGAAGAGAAGAGAATGAATACTTAGTGGCATTTCTAATCACCGAGAGGTGTCCCACAGCAGTGGAAATGCAGGCAAAAGTTTAAAAAGCCCAAAAAAACCAAAACAAAAAAAAAACCCCAAAACCCAGCATTTTCTTTATTTACTTATTTTACTGAAGAAGGAAAATTTATACAAGAAAAACATCTTTTTCTACCTGTTTTAGCTGCTCACTATGTGGCTAAGCCTTATACAAGCAAATATTTTCTATTATGGGCTAAAGTATTTTTTTAAGGACATTTCCTGTGGCTGACAGTAGGGTGGCTGTTCATAAAGAGTCTTCTCTCCTGACAATGATCAATCCACTTGAGTTAGTTTATTCTGGCTAATTTTTTCATGGAGAGGTGGCTACACCACAGAAATAGTCAGAAACCACACATGTTTACAACTACCTATGAGGAGTTGAACCTGAATGATGTCCCACCTTAACAATGTGGGCATTGGGCTCTTCTGCCAAGTAACAAACAACAGAGTGAGAGAGAATGTTCTCAGGTTATGTCAGGGGATGTTTCGATTGGATATCAGGAAAAATTTCTTCTTCAAAAATGTTGTCCAGCACTGGAATAAGCAGACAGGGAAGTGGTAGAATCATCATCCCTTGAGGTATTTAAAATATGTATAAATGTGGCACTCGGGGACATGGTTTAATGGCGGGATTGGCAATGCATGGTTAATAGATGGACACAGTGATATTAAAGGTCCCTTCCAACCTAAATTTTTCTATTCTCTTCTCTACATCCTGTGCTCTGAAGACAGCTTTGCCTTGTCTCCAGTAGAACAAAATAATTTTGTACCTCCTCTTGAGGTAAATTGTATAACCCTACCACTAACAAACATTGGTAACTGTGGGTTTGAGTACTTAAAAGCAGGAAAAAATGATAGACACAAATTTATTTTCCATGTTTGCTAATAAGTAAATTTATTATTAGACTAACCATTAAGAAAAAAATTTAAAACATCCCCCAAGTGCCACTTTTGTCAGTAACTTGTTTATTTACCGTCTTAGTAATTTCTGCCTGGATACCAGAAAACAGGAGGGATCAAGAAAAGTGGTAAGAAAGTATCCCCCAAGATTACTTTTTTATCCTCCTCTGAAATATTTTCCATGCTTAATACTGGAAAGATTGTTTGGTTTTTTCCATCCCATTTCCCTGTTACGCATGCAGGCACAGACAAGGCCGTGAGCACCACACTGGCTGAGGTGTAGGGGTTGGAACCTCTGTCCCCATCGCCCAACAGGGAAGTGCAGAGCTCACACCCACCCTGGGTGGGCCCTGCTCCTGCCTAAGCATGGCTGCTTGAGTGCAGTGGCTTTGCAGCAGCACCCCCCAAGGGTCTTTTCATTGATAGGATAAGAACTTTGAGAGAGGTGACAAGTTCCACAAGTCCTGTGAGCATCAGACTTCCCAAAAAGATTCCCTTGGCCATATCATTCTCTTGTGCCCCCTTAGGAATAGAATTATTCAGTTGGTATTACCTGTCTTAATTTTGTCTTTTTTATTGTCTGCTTCCCTCTCTCTATTTACCCCTATGTTATCCTGAATAACTTACACAATTATTTAGGAAAAGAAACATGGGGTTATGTTATTTCTTGATATTCTTGAAATTTACGTGTTTTTTCCCTTGTTACACTATAACTAAGAGTCTCCTGTGCCAGTTGTTTCTCTCTTTCCCAGCAGAGCAACACAATTTATTCTAATTAGTAGTTCACATCTGCTTTTCCAAAAGCCACCTTTCTTATCACCATTTGCTTACTCTAAGACAGTAGAGCATTTTGAATGCCTGACATATTTAAAAGGAGAATTTGACTGGGAAAGGAGATGTCCAGAACCTGTTTACATTAAATATAGATATCCCAGGCGATGGACTGTTTGAGGATTAGGCTTGTCCTGATGAAGAGAGAGGGAGGTGCAAGTAGGAGGAACATGAGGGCATCCAATGAGTTTCCTTACTTCTTGTTAAACTCCAATCTGCAACTCTTAGAAAGAAATATTGACTTATAAAAAATATGGCCCTGAGTCAGTGAAGCAGTACTTTAGGAACATTGTAAGTTTATAGTCTCAGATTAGTTGTGAAATATCACTTCCTTTCAAAGATCTATTTAAGTTGCTAGAAATGTGGAAAGCCTTTTTTTAAAATTGTGTATGCATTTTGCCGGTGAAGCCTGAGAACCCCCCAGTGTATCTCACTTATCCAAGTGTGTTATGATTGTCTGTGGACTGTGAAAGATATTATGGCAAGTTAAGCCAGTAAAAGGAGGAAGACCTAGTAGGAAGACTCGGTTTATGTTGTATTTAAAACGGGTTCTTAATAAAATTACGAGTACAATTGAGCCTCTCCTCTCTGCTGCTTAAAATGCCATTAATATAATCCTGTGTGAGCGGATAGTGCATTTGCTGTTCTCATTCCCAGCCCAGTGGTGAGAGGAACAAGGACTGAAGAGAAAGCAGTGGCTTTGCAGAGCACAGTTTTACAGACACTCACCTAGGCTAACTCTCGAGCCTGTTTTTTTCTTCCTTCCCTACAGGGCTTGCTCTCAGAAATCCTCCGGAAAGAAGAGGATCCCAAGACTGCCTCGCAGTCCTTGCTGGTAAACCTTCGGGCTATGCAGAACTTCTTGCAGCTGCCAGAAGCAGAACGAGATCGCATTTACCAGGACGAAAGGGAAAGGAGCTTGAACGCAGCCTCTGCAATGGGCCCGGCGCCTCTCATAAGCACACCGCCCAGCCGGCCTCCACAAGTAAACCACTCTCTCTGCCTTTGGGATTTGCTCGTTGTGTTCTCTCACTGTCCCGCTGGGTGAGACCTTTCCAAAAGAGAAGAAACCTTTTGCTGTCACACTTTTTAAACACTCGTAGAATCATTACTTGCAGTGCATAGCACAAATTAAATTTAAGAAATATAATGGATGATAGTAGGAGTTTATTACTACCTATTTTCTAATTTAAAGATAAATTCTATCCATTATGGTTCCTACGGAATTTTTTGCTCATTTTGTTGAGGTACAAGCTTAAATGGGCATGGAAGATGATAGCTTTTAGCTGTCATCCTTTCTTACAATTCTTAGGTTCTTAATGTAATACCTTCATATAGGGAGTTTGGAGGATTTGGACCATTAAATGGAGAGGGAATGAAAGCAGAAGTGTCAGTGCCTTGTAGTGCCTTAATTTTTTTTTTCCAGAGAGCAAACAGGTAAAACTAAAGTGATAAAGGAAAGAATATCCCATCCCAAAATGCTGGGCATGCTTTCACCAGCTTGAGCAACTGACAGCTGTGTAAAATAACAGGCTGGCTATATCCATTGCTCTGAATGATTTGGATATGTTCACTAGAGCTTCATGTAGTATTTGTTAAAATGAAACTCCTATTGATTTCTCTAAAATTTATTTAACTCTTCAAAAATTACCAAGTTTAATAAAGTGGGATTGAGAGATTCAATGGTGCAGTCCTTGATGTTGATCAAGGAAACTCTGATACTTGTTTTAAGGTAAATGAGAAATGCATGTGGGCTGTCGGAGTGCACAGGATTTCCACAAAGATACATGGTTCGCTCTGAAACCTGTATATTTTCAGAAATACTCTGCATTGCTGTGGCTCAAGGTTGTACCTCTGCAAGGAAAAATCAAATTGATTTGCAGATATGTGAGAATGATGCTGTATACACAGTCCAGTTTTGCTAAACAAAGCAAGGCTTTGGGATTGTGTGAATTTTGTGATGGGTGAGTTCTTGACAAAAACAGCAGGTTTTTGTTAACCAGTCATAGGCTTGTGACTGTGACTGTTCCGTGCCCATTCTATAGGAATGCTATGAATTCCTCTCGAGATTATTTTTATAATTTTCCTTCAGCTAATGGATACTAAGGACCACACTAAAGTAACGAATAACAAAATTGTAGGAGTGAGGACAGAAGATTGCCTTGACCTGCTGCAGTTCTTTTCACAAGAGAAGAATTTCTTAGCTGAAAAAACAGACTGTACTAATGGTGTGGTTTTGTTATCATTAACTGAGTTTAGTCTGTAAAATCCACCATAGATATTCTTCAAGATAAAGGACAAGAATCTATTTACGTAGTAATGCTTTAGTGGGAAACAGTTAAATAGAGATAACTGTGTTTAAAATAACATTTGAGTTTGTTTTAATATCTGTACCTGCTCCCACAGCCCAGGTAATTCAGGGCCAAGGCTAACGCTCCTTCTTAACTTATCTCTTCCTGCCAAGGTAATGTCTCACTGTGTCTCAAGTGGTCTTGGGCAATTTCACAGCTAAAGAACAGAGTTAATTACAGGACCATCCTGAAGGATGTCAAGTCAGAGGTAGTCCTTGTACTGGTTTTAATTCACACTTTAAACTGTATAAATCCCTTGCAGACAGAAAGAAAGTGAGACTTAGGGGTTTTCTTAACTGACAAAACATACTGTAAGTCCAAATTCTGAGGGAAAGAGGGGACTAAATCTGTCTCTACTGTGCTCTTGTTCATAATTACATTCCATTTTTTTTAGTGTGAGTCAGGAGTGTAGTTAACCTAATTGTGACAGTTCGAAGTGGAAACAGCATACATTTTTGTTTTAATCCTTTTTAAAAGGAAAGCAAGTTTACAAGGAAACGTAATAGACTAGTACTTGAGGTCTATAGAACAAAGCGTTTATTTTTCCAGTTGTTGTTCTGTTCTCTGTCATTCAGCAAAACATACACATTTTCCCTAGTGAATAGATTAAGAATGTAGAAAACTCTGGGTTGTGATTCTTTGTGACCTTCTTACGTGTTTCCAGAATTCCCTTCTATAAACATCTGAAGCACTTTTCACCTGCTGCTAAGTGTTCAGAGTCCTAAGTTTGAAAATTGAAATATCGGTGTTGGTAAGATAACTAGAGTACTTGATGCTTGAAATAATAATGAAATTGTTCTAGTTGTAACACTGGCAAGTGTAACTTTACAAATCACAGCAGAAATAAATTACAGTCAGGATACTGCAAAATTTTTAATGCAAACTGCTACTGTGATACCTCCCCCAAAATGTCCACAGTTTATTGAGTATTTGATACTAGGGAAATAAAACTACTATCATCCATAGTACTAAATTTATTATAAGCAATTATTTAAAGATCACTTTGCAGGAATACAGCATAATATTTTTCCAGCTTGGCTGTGAGCTTCTCGGATAACCATTGAAAGAAAAGACAGACCGTTTATCCTGACAACAGAATTTACGCAAGAGCCAACATATTTAATATTAAATCTTTAGACCAGTTTAACATTTGAAACAATTAAACTATGAAACCATGAAAAATGGGAGCTAATATGCCACACATGAAGGTTTATTTTGCAATTGCAAGTTATCAGTTTCGGAAGGATGTGAAAATAAACATCCTGAAAAGGATCTATTTTGCATTTTTGTGTTGCCAACTGGTGGCCAGACAGTAGAGCAGACTTAACCATTTAGCAGCTGAGCTTGTTCTGTGTAAATTTTGCATTCTGTTGTATGCAAAAACAGAAAGTGTGACCTTGGAGGTTGGATAGAATAGTAGGAACTCACCAAGTATAAACCCTGGTGCCTAAGTTAGAAGGAACAGTGTTGAATTTATCTCATTTTTACAGCATTCTTACTAGTTGCTACTTGAGCTAATGTATCTGGATTGTTTCCAATTCTTTTTTGAAATCCTTTAAGAAGCTCTTTGTCCCCCTTACTTCTCCCTTTCTCTCTGACTTAAACAAAATGCAGAATCTTACTTTTTTTTTTTTAATTGAAATCATTAGCCTCTAATGCATGAGCTTTTGGGATGCGTGTATAGCACTCTAAGCTGGTCAAGTTGTAAAAGTCTGCTACTGTCTTCCACACTGGTGGACTGAACACAAGGAGACGGCGTGCACAAGGATTTTTCCCTTGGACGTTGTTCGAGTTGCCACCCCTGGGGCAGAAGCCTGTCTGTCAGGCTATTTCCTGGGGCACTGGAGGTTATAAGTATTAGCATCTCCATCAGGTAGGTACTGCATGGAGACATCTTTTAACCTCTTCAATCTAGAAGGAAGAGAAAAAAGGTCCTTTCATGTTCTATTTCTTTTAATAATTTCCCTCCACTCAACACCTTCGTCTTGCAGATCACCCCACAGAGGCCCTTTTGGGGTATTCCTAAGTCAGGCTGACAAAACGAGTCTATTGCACGTTATGTGGAAATGAGAGAATCTGGGGATAGTCTAGAGGGTGCTGAGGTGCTAAGGGTGGCATTTATGTCTCATCAGGGCAGTTGGGGATGTGTGGAGAAGATGACTCCCCCCTCCTCTGTAAATTTGTGGGGAAGGATGGAGATGGGTGGCCAAGTTACAGATTATTTTTTTCCAAAATATTCTGCTTAAAGGTTTTTAGCCATCTTGCTAAACACCTGTTTCTCAGGACAATAATCTTCATTTCAGCAGAACCAAGGAAGAAACCTTTCTTGCCACCGTATTCCCCAAAGAAAATTTGTGTTAACACTTGGGGCCCATCATCATCCTGTGTAAAAACAGACTATATGTAATGTCAAGAGCAGAATATTATTTTAACAAGGCAGTGTTTTAAGAAGTAGCCACAAATCTTGCATGAGTCATGGTTCTACGTACTCATTGACCAAAACCTTCATCTCATAAGTGCAATCCTGGCCTCCCTCTGACTGCAGATAAATTACAGTTCCTTCATGTTAAAGCAATCATGGGTTGGGTCTCAGAGATAGGATTTTACTCTTGAAAGACTGGTATCTAGGAGAGCACTGCATTGATGGTGTTTGAGGACCAGTGAATCTCCATTGCAAGACATTCTGGATAACACCAGCTTCCATGAAACTTTATGGTGGAGTCCTAGAGTTTAAATACATTCATGTGCCACATATCACCACCAGCAAAGTTTTTAGTTTAAGTTGGCAAAATTTGAGATTTAGGTTGATAATCTTTGTGCCAAGTTGCATTTTTACGAAAGTAAAATGAACAAAATAATAAATGCAATCTTCTCCTCCCACCCCCGCAAAAACCACCATGGAGGAGAGTTAATGGAAACCCTGACACTTAAGTATAACTGCACTTCCAGGCGCCACTGTAATAATGGAGTAGTAAACCTTGTCCTGATAAAAGCTGTTCTGAAAGCAACAGCATTTATTGTACCTCCTCTGCTATTTGCAGAGCAGAACTGAAAAGTAGTTTGTTTTGCCTGGAATGAACTACTTTATGAATTTTAATGTACAATGTAATATTAAAAGCTAAACCAGGATTAAAGAAGATTTTTGTTCCCAAGCTAAAACAGTACTTATGAGAATGTGTTATATAAGTTTTTTTTGTTTCAGTTTTGATGGGGAAGGAATGAGCTTCCATGTTTGTGAAAACCTCTTCATACTGGTTATTCCTTCTATGACAACTTACCCTTTTTTTAGGAAAATTGAATTTATCCAGAACTACTTGCTGCTGTAATCAGTTTTATTTGATGAGAAGATATATCTGGGTAGGCCAGGAGGAGATGGATGTGTTATTTTTTTTTTCAAGTATTCTTAGAAGACTAGATTGATTGGTGATAGGAAGATGGCCAAATAAGTTCCTGATTCTCAGTATGTTACATTTGTAAAATAATGCTCCCTTCGTCAGTTAGTATTTGCAAAATTTGGTTACTGTATTAAAAAAAAAAAAA
>VWZN01000151.1:35545-46071 GCA_013396955.1 Regulus satrapa
AAAAAAAAGGCAAAAAGAAACCTGATCTATGGTGTCTTTCCTAAACAGAAAATGTGGTTGTAGGTGTGGGTGGGGTGGGAGGTTGTGCTTAAGTGTGGATGAGATGAGAAATTGTTTTGTTTTGTTTTTCTCTCCAAAATGAATACTTTTCCCACCTCCTCTCCCAAGTCCTGAAGTTGCACCATTGAGTGCTTTTTTGTTTTCTGTTGGGTTTTTTTGAGGAGGAGGGTGTTTTTTCAACCCAGCTGTTTTCAAACAGCCTCTGTCTTGAACTCAATTCTAAATTCAACATGACAGCCTAGATGCTTGCTTATGTATAAATTATGAAACAGTTTTAGGTATGGATATTCTCCAAGTGGTTAATTGACATTATTGCATAGAATTCATCAGACCAGAGCAGACCAATAATCCATCTAGGCCAGTCAGGGTCTACACCTGGTCTTTGAAGAGAAATTATTAAGAGACAGGAGAAGAATTTCTTATACTTAGTCAATGAAGTGAATTGGAGAGGGAAAGGTTCTAACTGCGAACCACAGTGCTTGGTAATCCCTAAACCCATCATCTGATAACATTAAGACTTTATTCTCCTGAAGATTTTTGGGCTAATACTACTTTTTGATGCTGATATTAATGTTTTCTGAATTCAATTAGTGTTCCCTAATTAAATATCAACAGAAGGCAATAGGAATTTGTTTGTTTGTTTTAACTTTGGTGACATATTAGATGCTGTTGAATTTATTGTACCTGTATAAAGATGTGATTTGAAAACCAGAATGAGGATTTACAGTAATTCCCTTGGGCTAAATGCATATCCATATTAAATTGGACATTGAAAAGTGTGGACCAAGTAGTGTAGTTTAAATTATGTCTACAGCATGGTATGTGACAATTTTTGATGATCTGGGTGTTCACAGCTCAGTTAAGTGATCTATGAAGTACTGCTACAACATGAAGCTATCTTTTGAAGCTCAGTAGCAATCAAAAAGGCAGTGTGCTTACAGAAGAGACACATTTTGATTGAGATCACAAGAGTAAAGTGTTTCCTTCCCAAAAGACTTGTGTACACTAACTGAATACCTTCATCTTCTCATCTTCCCCTTGGGTCCTTCAAAGATTGGTTACGAGTTAAGATTATTGGGGGGGGGGGGGGGGGAGAGGGGCGGAANNNGGGGGGGGGAGGAACGGGACTGAAATTTGTTTCCCAAAATTTAAACCCAAGATTCAAGAAGACATGTTGACAAAGCCACTGCTTTTTCATACTCTAATTTAACTTAGGCTGATTTTTACATGCACACCAATTAGTCTGGCTTCAGTTGTATGTTTCAATGTTATGCATGTTAACAGGTATGTTAGCCTGTTGCCAGTTACCTTCTGGCAAGTCCTTCTTATTTAAAGGTTATAAAACTGCCACTGGTTTTGTACTTTTAAATTATTTCACCATATGATGTTCAGGAGATGCACCTGCTCTTGCAGCCCTGGACTGATTTGTCTGGTGTGAGGCATATCTTTTCCTGCTCTGCAGTGGGAAGGAGAAAGTTTCACAGTGCTGCTCCTCACTGCCTGCTGCCAGGTTCCTCAAATGTTTCTGAGCAGCCTTTGGTCCAGGCTTGGCCATCATATGCTGCAATGTTGCTGGTAAAATGTCACACTGCAGAAAAGGGCTGCAAAGTACTAATTGTTTTCAGATGAAAAAAAAAAAAAGAAATCACATAATTAATGCTATGACATAGTCTGGGATTTTTCTTCATTTCCAATTTTACTTAGGATGCTTGTTTTCAGACCCCAGAAAGTGCTAATGCCTGCCAGAGTGGGGACAAAGGGAAGTGCTTGTTGATGCCTTGTTTTTGCTGGAGTTCTGTCCCTTGTAGTTAATGGGTGTGTGTTAGCACAGTTTCTGAAAAGCCTGATGGACAAATCGGGCTCAGCAAAAATGGCATGCACTTCCAGTTTCTGGGCTAGATTATTCTATATTAAAAGCACTAGGGATGATAGCTAACACAAACTGAGCATGGTATTTCTAGGAAAAAATGGGCTGCTGATTTGGTTAAGTGCATCTCATCAAAACCTTCGACTCCCATATTGTGAGACCTGTGACACATGAAGGTTCATAGAGAGTGAGATTAGAAAATGAATTATCATGTTGTCATTATTTCCTTTTGAACCTCAAGGGATTTAAGAGCACAGGAAGATGCTGACTTGCACTGGATCAAACTGATAGTGAAAGTGTAGGTTTAGACACGTACTTAATAGCAGACTGAATCACCTTCTGGAGGTGCCAGGCTCTGTCCATTACATTTAGAATTAGCCTGAATTACTCTCTTAAACTAGATGTGTAACTTCAGAATAACTAAATTAATTCAGCTCTCAATAACCTCAGTATGAATCAGTAGGTTTGAATTGAAATCTTAAGGTTTGATTTGGTTTGTATCATCGCCTTGTGGGTTCTTGGCAGAAATCCAGTTTTTCTTTCCTCTGATCCACTTTAGGATTAGTGGCCCATTAGGTCTGCTAATCTTGAGCAAGCCTTGAAAGAGTAACTGCTAAAGACAGACGTTATCCTTAACTACTGAGAATCTTGTAGGATAAGCTGAGTACTCGCTGATTTTTTGTACCTCTCAACTGATATTGCAGAAACTACAGTCTAACCTTGGTGGGATGATGCTTGGTGTTGAAACATCACTTCCATCATTTCCAGAGGATGAAGGAAAGGATAGTCTCCTGCACATCATGTCGCTACTGATGTATTTTTTTTGTTGTTTTCCTTAATGCTGCAGATGCAGCATAAAGGTGGTACTGTAATCATTCTGTCTTGTTTACATGTTTGGTGTTTATTTAATCTGGACTGCAAGAAGAATAAATATTTGATGTATGTAAGTGAAATACAACTAGAATCAGTAGCTTTAAGAAAGTCCTGTCTTGGTTTCATGAAGGAGTGGTTAAAGTATGCATTATTCTTAACTCTCTCTTAAAAACAGCTTAAAACCAAAACTGATAGGATAAATTTTTAAAAATTCAATCTACAGCCACAACTCTTCAACATTATCATGCATTTGAGTGTACTGGGCATAAGACATGAATCAAGATATATCTGTCAGATTTCTGTTTCGTTAGAGATTCTTTTATGTCACACTTACAATTTTTGTTTAATTTTTATGGGGCAAAGAAATCATGTAAGGATTCACAAGCCTCTACAAGACGGTTTGACAGATTTCCACCTAATTTAGAACATTGAAATTTGCAGTAGTCTGTTAATGGTAACTCATATTTCAGATGCACTCGCCTGTTAAAATGCACTGAATTTTCCTGTTTCCCAGTTGCTTGAACCATAGGTAACTTATAATGTTTATTCTACAAAATGCTGAAGGAATATCAGAGAATGATTGGATAAAAGGAATAAAATGCAAAGGGGAACTGCTTAGGGAGGGAAAGAGAGGAAAATAGCATTTTCATAATGAAAAATGTCTCATATTTTCTAGGTCAAATCTGCTACTATTGCTACAGAGAGGAATGGAAAACCAGAAAACAATTCCATGAACATTAATGCTTCCATTTATGATGAGATTCAGCAGGAAATGAAGAGAGCTAAGGTGTCCCAAGCACTGTTTGCGAAGGTTGCGGCAACCAAAAGCCAGGTAAAACTCCCAGAGCTCAAAGAGCTCCATGTCCTGTGCAATTATTCCCCCAAATCAGTTTCTATGTGAGTTAAAATGGGTAGCTGGGTTAGTGTTTCAGCCCAGTACAACAACTCAGAGCTCCTTACTGAGTCTGGAGGTAACCTCTGGTTCTCTCGGACCAGACAGGGTAGAGAAGCAGCTTCCTGAGATCTCTCACTCCCTTTTCCCCACCAGCCAGATGCCTTCCCCTGTGTGCCCATGGGCCTTGGTGTGGCTTGGAAGTGATCAGATTCATCAGTTCTTAGCTGGTGCGGATGTTGCAAAAGCTATGGTCAAGATCTGGGTATTGCTGCCAAATTCATCTTGAGGCTTTGGTGTTTTGCAAGTATGTGTGCTGCAATGAGGAAGGCTGGGGTGCTGGTTTTTTGCAAAAAAAAAAATTTAGTCAGACCTGCTGGTGAGACTGTGCATGGGAAGTGGATGGTCAAATAAAAAAAGAAGAAAAAAGGAAAAGCAAACAAAAAAAACCAAAAACAAAAACAAAAAAGACCCCCAAAAATTACAGTTGTACAAGTGATAGCTGAGAAAAAATGTATACTTTTGTGCAACACAATGTCTGCTTGGTTACCTGCTTGTGTGCACACATATATGTCGCATATTCAGTTTTAAGCCTTTGTTTTGTGGTTTCCTATTCTGTTTTCTTCAAATGAAGATTTTCTGTCAAGTTTAGTGGCAAGAGGGAAATCAGCAGGCACTTGTTGGGTATGATTATCATAAATAACATGTCTTCTGAGAAAGATCACTGGAGTATGCGAAAGCATTGATTTAACTGAGAATGTACTCAAGAAGTAAAGGAAAAACTTACAGAAAAATGGGAAAGACTATGGTTATACAAATGCTTGAAAGAAATCCAAAGGCACCGACAGTTACAATGTTGAATTTTCATATTAGTTTAAGTGTTAACTCAACTTAATCATTACTTCTTTGCTTTTCTAAATTTAATTCATAGAAAAATTAAGCATATTCCAAGGAGAGCTAGTGAAGCTCAGTCAGACTGATGCTTCTTGGCCGTCAGCATTTCAGTGCTAGTTTTCTTTTTATCAAGGCTTTAACTTTTGACTTCAGTACTGCTCACATTTTGGAGTTCACTTTGTTGTACAGAAAGGATGTTGTCTCTTAACTTACTTGGTGTAAGGAGCATTTAAAGGGATATTTTGGAAATGTTGTATCAAAATGATTAAACTCAAGCTGTGGACTGTAAAAATTATAGCTTTATAGGCCACATGCCTGCCTACCCTTCAATCACTGTCAAAGTGATAATTTCAACAATAATATGTTTCTTTTATTGTGGGATTCTAAACACCAAGTGCTGTTTAAACATTAAACTGAATTGTTTATGTTAGTGCTGTACTCAGTGTGTCATACATCAGGCCACTATAATCTCCCATGGAATGTAAAAATTCTGTCATGAATCATGGCTTGTATATCGGAAATTACTGTAATTTTGATTGGAAATTACAGAGCTCTTGAAATGTTTCTAATTATGATAGAATGTTACAGCAGCTTCCAACCTGTGTGCTCCTCAGATGTCTTTATTTACATGTCAAAACTTGGGGTTAGAGAACTGTCCGTTTTCTGCACCTTCCCCTTTCCACTGCAGTCTTCTGTAAAGCTAAGGTATGAAACTAATCTATCAGCCCACATCATTTTGTTCTGATCTGATTTGTGCAAAAATATATTTAAGTGCAAAGCCTTAAAATTTCGAGGTGGGTCAGCTCTTCCAGTGCTGACTTTCTTTCAAAGGGACAGGTAATCAAAACGAATCCTGAAAGCTTCCAGAGGATGCAGTGCAGGTTTATTTGGGCATTGGTATAAAATTTAGATTATTGTACAAACTTTGCTACTAAGTACAGAAAACAACACCAAACACATAGTTCTTTCCCATTTTACTCTGGTGATTATGCCTGTGCTCTCAGGGCTTATTTTTCTCCCCAGTTTCAGCAATGCAATATTAATTTATGGGTCTACCAAGCTTTCAGTTCTGCAGTTAGATAAAGTGTCATTTGCCAAGAAAGCTGCTTTGCAGAAGTAACTTCCTAAGTAGACTAGGATGTGTCGGGTCTTCTTGAACTAGCTGACTGCTAGTAACCCAATTACTAATCTTTAAATATGTAGCACTGCCAGATATATTAAAGGAGGTACATGTATTGTAAAAGATTCTTCATTGGAGCTCTTCAGTGGTACAATTAAATGTTTCTTGGGGCAAAAAAATCTCCCTTGCACAAAAAAGAGGCTTGATCAAACATATTCTCTAAGAGAACCTCTCTTGAGAGACATCTCTTAGTGATATTTTTGTAATTTGGAGGCATTGATTCCATACTCAGAACTGGAAATCCTGAGATAAACCCAAGTTGTAGTGAAAAGTCTGAAGGACACATATTAGAAAATGATGTGGTGATTAACAGCTTTATTTTTAAAAATCGCTAAAATTGAACATTGCTGATTTTATCTTATTTTGCATATAAAAACTTGATAATTTCTGAGTGAAGTCTGGAGTTGTGGTGTAAAACCATAGGTGACCTAAACCAGGTCTGCCAGGGAAAGGTAGCTGTTTGCTGGGAGACCTTGCCGTTATTTTTTTTTTTCCTTAATAAACTGATTTGGGGCAACGTTAGATTGAATGTCTAGCATGGATGTCTAGATGCAGCCAGCATCTGCAAGGTGGCTGGGCTTGCCTGAGCCAGGAGACTGCAGATAATGTTCTGCTGACTAGAGCACTTTGTACAGAATTGCTATTAAATGATGCGCTACAGGAGTTTCTATTTGGATAGCACCAAGGTAAAAAATGAGCATCTTCCCTTGTGCTGTGTTAGTGCCTTTGGCAAGAGTGGAACTGGAAATCCGGGGATAAACACTTCATTACAGTGAAAAGTCTGGAGGAAACACATTAGAAAATAATGTGTTGATTAACAGGCTTTTTTTTTTAAATTTTCCTAAGTGCTGGAGAACCAACTACATGTGGGCCTGATGCTTAACAAAGCAGTCGGTTGCTGGGGCCTGGTCTGGCAGAGGTTGTGGGATCAGGCAGAGCTTGCAGGGCTGTTAGAATGATTGTGTGCTGACTCAGGTGAGGGATGATTTGCCTGCTTGAAGTTTCACTGTGCGCTTTGTTTGCTCCCCCAAAGGAAAGGGCCTGTCTGGTACATGGGTTTGAATGGGTTTGGGGACACAGCTAGGACATTCCTTCAAGTGTTGAATTCTTTTCCCATACAGGAATCCATACATTCTGTATGCTTTTTAAAGTTTATATGTTTTTAAGGATCAATGTGTTATCTACAGAATAAATTAAAAATCTGTTAAATTCAAAATATTTACTTTAAAAGTTAATATGATTATACTGAGGAGCTAAGGAAGAGATAATAATTCAAATTCCTGGAATATGTAATCTCTTTGGGGAATTTTAGAACTTTAATTGGCAAAGCACCTAATGTCTGTCATTAAAATCTTGTGTTCTGATTGTAGGTTGTCTGCCCTGCATGAATTTTTTGTTAGATTATGTTGAAAAGAGAGGTTTGTAAAAATGCACACAAAAGGAAGACAGAAAGGTTTACCAAGTGTTTTGTCTCTTCTCACAGGCAGTTCATTCTTAATGGTAGAGTGGCAAAGCCAACAGTATTATTTCCTAGAATTTAATCAGCACACCTGAATAACTCTAAATTAAAAGAATCCACAAATAAAATTGTGTGTCATACGTTACCTTTACAATTTCATCATATTGGGTTTTTATTAAATTTATAACCTGAAAGTCTGATTCAAGTAATTATGGAAGCACATTCTTAATTTCATTATTTAAAAAAAGTTGATTTGTGTAATGATCATTAAGGTATCATGGTTCAGTAACTATGCAGTGGTTACGATGTTCTCATGTGGGAGCCAGGGAGTTTTTCTTGATGGTGACAGATGCTGAAATCTAATTTTATTCCATAAAAACAGATAAACAAGCAAACAAAACCCCCAGACCTAAGAGCTCTGAGAGATAAGGCAGGTAGAGACTTGTAGGGTTTCTCTATGTTTGCTATGTTTTGAGAAGTTAGATTTATGTTTTGGCTCATCCTAAAAAGCTGTGGCTTGCATATGCTAGTATGAAGCAGGGAAGAAAGCAATACTTCGCTGAAAATTAAGTTAAATCGCTAAAGCTTTCTTAAATTTAGGAAATTACAGTTTTCAAAAATGGAATTAATATCAAGCTCTGTATCTCTGAGAGTCCTATGCGCTACAATTTAAGGCCACTATCCTGCATTATTTACCTAAAGAAGTTTAATTTGTAGGAAAATAAACGGGTGAAATCAATGCTGTTCTGCAGCTGATGGCTCTTTATGGCCCCATAGGTGCCAAATGCCCTCCCTTCTCAGTGCATGAAAATACCTGGAAGGTATGTGGAAGGAGAGGCACTTGATTTGCACAGAATCATGCTTTGATTTTAAAAGAAATCTACCCATACCTCCAGAAACCTCATCTAATGACATAGAGTTCTGACCTGTTACTTCTGAGCTGTTGTGTTGCCCAGTTTCCTGTCCTTCTGTCCCTGTCTTTTGCTTTGGCTAGTGGTAGTTTCATGTACGAAGTGTGGAGGTAAAATCATGGGTTTCAGACCATGCTAGAGACTCCATCCTGAGCCATCAGGCAAATATTTTATGCAGTGCTATTTAATTAGAAGCATTTGACTTTTTGCCTTTGTGCGTACCCGGAGTGTTCTCCTCCAGGAGGCTGCATGAAGAGAACTGATGGGTAGGCACTAGGCAGAGCATCTAGTACTCATGAGTAGATGGGAAGGAGTTAAATGGGAAGGGAATGCTAAACATTGGCACTAAAAATGCTTTTGGCATGCAAATACCATGCTTTTCCTGACATAAATATTTTCAGAATAGGCCATTAGAGTTCAGGTATATAAAACCCTGCTTTTACTGGAAATTTTAATGTTGTAGTAAACCTAGAGATTTATAGTGAAAAATTGATGTCTGTTATCTCACTTTTATCTTTTTAACCAGCAGTTTTATAAATGCTATATCTTTGATCTGGCTTTTTCCATCTAGAGACTAAGCTATATACTCTAATAGGAAAGTCATTTTTAAACAGCTTCCCACACTGAACAAGCACGGTATTGTGGATCTGGCACAGAGATGTAACATGCCATTACTGCAGATATAGAACAATCTATTCAACTATTTTCCCGCTGGAGGAAAAGAAACCTTTTTATCACCAAGAGTAACCCTCTGGTAACAATGTGGCTTTTGGAAGGGATCTTGAAATTTATTTCCAAAGCTGTTTCCTCAGGGCTCTGCACCTCAGGCTGCCCAGAGGGGTGAAACCTGCAGGGCAGGAGGGGGCTCTGTCCTTCGCCCATCACCCTGCTCTCCGTCAAGTTCTCTCCTGCCTTTGTCTCCCTCAGAGCAGCTGAGTCACTTCCTGGGTTTAAATCTTGGCTTAAAAACCTTATCCCCCCCACCCCCTCCCTCCCCCCCGAACCTCAGTGTACAATGGTTTCTCTGTGGAGCAGGGAGGGATGCTGCACAGGGAGACGCGAGGTGGAAACACAATGTACTCTGAGGTCGGCTGTTTCACAGGTCCACCTGGAAATGAGCCCCTTGCCCTGGTGTGAAGGCGAGATACAGTAGTTAGAAAACATTAGCTGCAAAAACACACAACAGCATCTTTTTTATTATTATTTTTTAATGTAATTTTCCTCCCCCCTCATTGCCTGGGGGTGATTGCTCTGGCAGTTGAAGAGGTGCCATGAGCAGCAGGAGTCGGGGTGGGATCGAGTGTCATCGGGGATGCAAGAGGAAGAGTGTGAACTGAGAAAGCAAGATGGGCTTTTGCATGCAATCAAGAATTGCCCCATAAAGCGGCATGTCATTCAGTGAAACTGTGAAACTTGGCAGATAGAGCTGATTTGTTTCTTTCACAAAATATCGAGTTACAGAGTCCTAGTGTGTTCTGTCTTGCCCAGGTCGGAGGAAAAAAGATTTTCAGGTTTCTAGTGGGGGAAAAAAGAGAATGTTCCATGTCCTTCCTCTGCTCCATGTCCTAGTCTCTTTTACAACATCTTTCAGAAATAAAGGTTAAAAGCTCAGGAAATTTCTTTAGTTTTTTTTGTTCTTTTTTTTTTTTTGTAATTACTTCTCAGAAAGAGGGTAGAAAAATTGAATTTAGCTGACTCTCTTATCTCTTGATCATGGCAGACCCAAGAAAGGGCTGGCATTGATCCTGACTATATCCCACATTATTGGTATGGCTTTGGTGGAGTGGATTGACTTCAGTGAGCCTTGGGTTCCCCCTAATAAAGACTAGACAGCAGTTTCATGAATCCACAAAATGCACTGAAGAGAAACTATCTTAAAATCTTCACGGTAGTTTACATCAGCATGCAGTTGCCCATGTAAATCTACATAGAGGAGGGAGGAAAAGGCATTAAAACCTGAAATAAAAAACAGAAATAAGAAAAAAAAAGAAATAGGTACAGAATGGAAAAGACTTAATTGGGGAGTGTATTATATTGACCTCTTCAAACACCAGGTAGTCCTTTCAACACGTAAGGCAGAGGCTAGATTTGTAGACACACCGATGAGAACGTATGCTTCCTGAGCATGCTTTACACGTGTGGTCAAATGAGCTGCGGCTGGAGGTTCCCATCCAGGCAGGTGGCAGCAGGAGCTGTTCAAATGCTGCCATTTAAAGGACTGTAGCAGCTTCAGGAGATGGAGTGAATATGAGCCCTGAGGAGAGCTTCCCTGGAGGGGATACGGTGCACACCTGCCCTGCTCTGGTTGGGAGTTAACGCGTAACGCTCTCGCGGCCGCAGCCTGTGGCGCATCCCTGGGAGGCGCGGGGACCGCTGAGTGCCTGGCAGGA
>VWZN01000151.1:46076-90513 GCA_013396955.1 Regulus satrapa
TGAGTGCCTGGCAGGATGCGGCCCGCAGGTGTCCAGGAACAACGGGGGGGGGAGGGGGGGGGTGGATCGGTTGGATGGTTTTTGTCTGGTGGAAAGAGCATAAATGAGTGAGAGAAGCTAGGAGAAGTAAAAGTTTAAGTCATTAAATGTACAAATGAAAAAAGAGAGCCAAGAAGAGAAAGCTCTTTACAAAATATAAAATTATGTTAAAGCAGCAAGACGGCACAACATAAGGAATGTTTGGTACATGTTATTGAAACTGAAAAATCAGAGTATGGAATGAATTATAATTTAGCATAATCCATAATTTTACAGTTTTCATTTTGAATTATTTATCTTATATGATTTGATTAAAGATAAAACTGGCTGACAAGATCTCTAACATCTCTGCATGTCTTAATGTCAAGTGAAGAAACTCCATATTATAACTTCACCATTTTAAATTTTTTATTTGTATTGTTTCTGTATACCTCCCTTTTATTTTTAAAGCATAATTCAGCTACACATTGTGTACACGCGATTCCATAACCCATCAGGCTTCAGTGTTGCCTCAGTACCTCTGATTCAGTAAATCAGATCATAGGCAGCATGCTGTCATATAATAAGGTGTCTGATCCTTATTACCAGTTTGTTGATGCACAGACTCCTTCAAATTGACCATTGCAACACATGGTTTCCCCTGAAACTAGCTGTGATAATTAGCGTGGCTCTAATGAGACAGAATGTCACTGATCTTGTGCTGAACTGTCGAGTATCGACGCTACGGATGGGAACTGTCAAAGCTTGCCATCTGTGACAGAGCTTGGCATATTCCATTTGCAAGGTAGAGCATGCTCAATAGACTGTTTTTAAACAAATGGTCCATTTCTTGATTAGGGCTCTGTGTTCTGTTACTGTGGAAGACTTTATATCATAGTTAAACTTTTTGCTTTTTTCCCCCCCTTTTTCTTCTGCTGGGGTAAGCTCATTAGAAAATGAAAACATTACTGATTCTCAAACCAGTCCTTCAGTCTTCTGTTAGACTTTTGGGGAGAGGTGGGGAGAAACTGATCACATATTTATTCTTCTTCCTTCCTCTAGTTACCTTAATGTATTTCTTCTAGGGCTTGCACTCCCACAAGCCCTTTATCTGATTTTTTTAAAGTATTGAGGGGTAGGGCTGGCATAGTTTTGAAGTATAGAGGAACAAAAATTTAAAAGCCTCCGGTGACATGTAGCAGCAGCATGTGCACCTGGGATGAAAGATTGAACTGGTCAGGAGAGTCAGGCACCCAGGCTCCCGGGACCAGCCCCGCAAAATGCCGTGCAAAAAGTCCAGTGCTGCTTATCATTCCAAAATATGCTTTGTTGCTTTTTATTTCCTCCTTCTCTGGCAGACCACACAGGGCTTGTTCTGAAGAACATTTTCACTAATCTGATCAGGCAGCCAAATACGCCGGGAAAACTGCTTTAATGATCCCACTAATTACCTCAAGTCAATATGAACTGTATTATTAGACTGAGGGAAAATATTCCATTAGGTCTCCCCCTTGGGAGTTTCTCCGCTTTGTGATGTCACCGAAGCCTTCGCCCTCTCGCTTGTAATTAATTTTATTTACACACGCAGGCACGCACAAGGTCACACCTGCACAACCGGAGCTGGCCAGGGAGCTAGTGGCACTCAGGCTTAATCAGATCTGTCATAATTACCATTCTGCATGTTTCTGACACACGCTGTGAAATATTTCAATTTAACTGCCGCTACCAGCACAACCAGATGTAGTGTGAGTGTGGCTGCATTGGAAATATTATTCCTCAGGATAAACTCTCTCCTCCTCCTTTTTCCTCCCACCCCCTCTCCCTTTTACAGCTAATGTGGCACAGAAGCTGATGTATCCTGTAAATCTTGAATGCAGTGCTAGATTGATAACAGCAGATTAGACAGTTTAACCACAAACAGCTTGTTCATTTTTCACAAATGAAAACCACATGTGGTGTAACTAAAATTTCAGGCTTTTTTTTTTTTTCCCCTCCTCTTTTTGGTTGTTGTTTCCTTTTGTGCGTCCGTGTGTGCGTTAAGGTCTGCCTTAAGCTGTAAAGGGGTGAAATAAAAGAGTAAACATACAGGGGGAAGAGACACTGCTGTCTTTGGAGATTATTTCTCCCAGACCTTTATTAAAAACATTCTCTGTTTTGGCAACGAAATTGGATACTGCACAGGGGTTTGTCACTCACTCTGAGACTTTGTAATCTCTGGGGCTTATGCCCATCTATTAAAGAAGTCATCCTACTGTGCTGGTTTTCAAAATAACATGCCAGCAAACACCTTGTTTTAAGAAGATCTTCTAACAAAAAAATTTAGTCTTCACTGCTACCTAAATTTAGCTGACATAACATTTTCTGCCAAAGTTTTTCACCATGGATGTTGTCTCCTTGCTAACCCTTCCCTGTACCTCTTCCTTTGGGGAAAATATTCTTTTTAATAAAGAATCCTCAAAGTCTTTAGAAATTTTGGAAAATTGAAAATTGATTGGATTTTTAAATTAAAATATTCCTGTATTTCTTTTGAAAACATAATGAAAATTTAAATATTTTCTTATGAAAACACTTTTTAGGAAACCAGAAATTTCTGTAAATTGTTTTGGGTTTTTTTTTCATAAATCTATTTTTTTCAGGTAAATTGTTCAGCTTTCCCTAATTAAACAGCCGTCAGTACTTGGTAAGGTGGGTTTTTTTAATACCATCTACTCTTTAGTAGATCACAGTTGTCTAGTTTTCCTACACAGAGAGAAAAATCTAGCCTATTTTGATAGAAAGTTTTAATTATAAGACTCTAAAATAATTTTTGCAGCAAGGAAAAAATGTAAGTGTGCGGAATGAAACTGAGCAGATTCTCCGAAAGCTCTTCCAGGTATTGTCAGGCGGGATGAGTGGTGCAGTGCATTGGATAGAAATTAATCAAATCTAATCTGTAATAAGGCTTCCAGGGGAGGTTAAAAAAAAAATAGCTTTAGTAAGAGGTTGTTTTATCCATTGGCAGTGATTTGTGATGCAGTGGCAATATTGAAAGTGGAGGAGTCAGGGAGCTAAGACACAGTGTTCGAAGTCAGTCGCAAGAAGGTAAACAGGACAGGTTTTAAAAGCTGCTGAAGGTGCAGCAGGAAATTTGGCTATGTAGATGGCCCCCCAGGCTGCTGCAGACAAGGTTAAATGCCTGCATGCTCTTACTAGTTGCCCAGCAGCTACTGAGTGCATTACTAGCTCCCCAGAGCAGAGTGCAGGTGTGCCATCAGTGTCCCTCATTGCATGGCAGTGCCATCTCCGTTAGTGACTCCCCCAGGATCCATGCAGGCCCCAAAAAAATGGAAAATCTTATTCTGGAGGTGCAGCCAAAGCCCTGAAAGTGCTGTGGCTGCAGATATCACAAAAATCAGTCTGAAGTAAAATGAAGACGAGGACAGGAAGGGCTCATATTGAACGAGGCAATGCTAAAATGAACTGCAAAGATCTGGAAATACAGCACTCATTTCTCCAGAAAATAATTCCAAAAATGTCATGCTGGATTGGGAAGCACTGGATTGCCAAAAGAAGAAAGTATGGCACCCTCTCCTACCTCCTCTGAGTCTTTTATTTTTAGTTTTTCTTTCTTAGATAGAGGTGTTCTGGTTCCTACTCTCCAGATGTGTGAATCAGCTCTTCCCCAGGCAGCACCTGCTGTCTGCCTGACAAGAGGTGCTGTTTCTGGCAGGATGGATTTTCTTAATCTCTCTTCCTGCTTTCTATACCCTCACCTTCTGTTTTATCTTGCCACTTTCTCTGATTCCTCTCAGTATGGTTCTTCTCTTAGTTTTCCTTGGACTCTTCCCACCCCTTCCTGTCCCTTAAACACCTTCACCACCCACTCTTGCTCCATATGCCTCTTTATCCTGTCCTACCCCTGTCCCCTGCCTGCTGGAATTCCACTCCAGGCACATCCCTGCACACACCATGACTCCTTTGTGTGTGGGGCACAGCTGGGGGAACTCTATTCCCTTGGCCTTTGCTGCACTGCTGGCTTTGAGGGTGAAGCATCTTTTCTTTCTCTGCATGATGACACGGATTTAGCCAGGAAAGGAGCCATACTCTTGATTTCTCAGGTTGCTTGTGCCTTTTGTGAGCAGATCAGTGATTCAGGAGGCTTTTGAAGATTGAGTATACCAGTGTTTTAACTATTAATAAAAAGAGGAAAACTTTGAGTGAGCTGTATGAGAGTTAACTAGGGGCATAAAAGAAAACAAAGCTGTGGTGACAGAGGCGAGGAGGAGGCTGAGTTAGCAAGCAGGCTGTGGTTCCCGGCTGTGGGGGAAGCAGGGTACCAAGTAAACAGCACAGAAAACAAAAGCGAGCTCAACCCGTAACTAAACAGGAAATGAGAGGGTAGAATTCCTGCTGAAAAACTGAGAGCTGCTAAATATGTAACTGCAAAGAATAAAGGCTTCTTGCACAAACGCAAATATACAGTAACAGTCCGAGAAGCAATTTGTTAAAGGAGGGGCCAATTACAAATCAGGTCAAGGGCTGCTGGGCAAAGGCAGGAGTAAGGAATAACAGATGTGTGTTTTCTCTCTTAGTGTTAAACTGCATAATTTAAAACACATTACACCTGAAAGAATGTTGCAGGATTTCTAGGTGCAGGCTGCAAAAGGAGATGGTATTTTGTTCCAGATACATTTTTATTTTGCTATTCCTAATAATTGCTCATTGTATCTATTTTTTTAAAATTTTCTTAAAATTTAACCTCTAAGTCAAACTTAAGATTTTTCGTTATGCATTAGCCCGACCTGTTGGCATTTACTGAACAGGCTAGAGTAGACATGCAGCTAGCTAAGTGGGGAAAATTCCAATCTGCAAATATTTATCTGATTTGATTCAAATCTGCCAGATTCTATCTGAAAGCACATTGTTACTCGGGGGGCATCTCATTTTTATTCCTGTGTAGTGTTATGTTCCCTTACTTCAGGATGAAATTTTAGAAGCATATAAATATAGCTTTCAGAATCTTTGTAAAACAAAGATGTGTGCACTGGGACATTCTGAATTAGCAGAATTCCCTTAAGTTTTGGACCCCAACTTCGCAAGATTTGCACACATATCAATAAACATCTGTGAGTTTACTCAGATGAGTGGTTATTTTATTAAGCCTGGTGCTTAGCATCTTTATTATCTATAGCATGCAAGAGAAAACTCTACTGATAGAGGAACTTTCCACTCTTTATGTAAGACTAGTTATTAAAAAAAAAAAAGAAGCTGTGAAGGGCTTAAATTAGTGTCTTTATATTTTTTGCTTTAAGGGAGCCAGTTTGCTTCACCTCCAATAAATTATTTTCTACTCCTATTTTATATAAGAAGAGAATCTAAAAGGATTGATCTTTTTCACCTGAGGAACAGGAAGGGGGGGATCAGGGCAGGAAGATGCAAGCTGCTCCATGCAGTCCCTGACTTGAGGTCAGAAGGTACTGCCGAAAGTGCTGTCTGGAAATGCAGCTGGGACTGGAACTCAGCTGGGCTGGCACTCTTCTTGGCCAGTGAGGAAAATTGTAAGACTAAGAACTGCTCTCTCTAGGAACTTTTCCCTTGTGGCTGTTCTTGACCTCATCCTGAAGGCAAACTACCTGGAAGCACTCCGGTGTTGGTTCCTACCCAGGAGAGAGAAACCTGATCTCTCCAGCTTCCCTTTTGATCCAGCTTTCCTATTGTTTTAAGTTTCTGCCTCAAGCAATTGTGCTCCAAGTATTTTAGCTTTCTGAGGATTGCACTACCTTTCTTTTTCCATGGGTGAGATACATGCTTCTGGCTGCTCCCTTCTCATTTGCTGGGAGGCATCGGACTCTCACAGGTGTGGATTTTGAAGATTTTTTTTTTCTTTTAACTGCTTTGAGATAATGAACATTATTAATTTTCTGACTGTTTCTGTGGTTAAAAAAATCTGAAGGAAAGTCAGAGAAAAGTTTTTTTTCAATTTCCTCAAGACTCCCCTCACCCTTGGCTTTGTCGGGGTATTAAGTGTTCTTCACTGTGAAACTGAGAGTCACAGAATCCAGCTTAACTGCAAGGGGCAAGACATTTTTTCAGAATATTTAAATGTCTGATTCAAATCTATATGAAAGCTTTTAGTTAGGCTGTGAAAATTGGAAGGGTTGTCAGAGAATGGACTTGAGCTGTATGTGTTTTGGAATGATGTCACTTGTTGGAATATTTTGTCAGCTGAACTGCATTGACAGTGAAGTCCAAATATCTGTGGGCCTGTGATTCCTCAATGTGTGGTAGATCTTCCCTCGATCCAAAATGAATTCTGGAAAGAAAAAACATGTGACAAGAAGCCATGAAATTAAATTGCTCCATCTGGGAAATTATAATATTTTAAAATATATATATATAACAACATGATGGGTAAACATATAAGTAATTACAAAAGTAACACTTTGGCCCAATGGCTCTTTTACTGGAGGTCTTTTCCCCCAAAGCAAATGTTAAATCTCTTTAAACAGTGTAATAATAAACATTTGCTGTTCACTGTAAATTGATAGTAGTAAAAAAGATTTTTAAAATTGCCAGGCTCTTTCTATTAAAGACTCTAACTAAACTGCAGCTATAGCTGCCATACAAAATTGATTGCGTGTTTAAGAATAAATAAATGTGGGCTGTTAAGGGTCGTGGTTGAATTTAAGGTTGTATTTACTTTCAAGGGACACATTGATACTGCAGTGAAATCAGTACTTCTTTCTGCTTAAATAAAAGATAAAGGGCTATATATTATCAGTCACCCTCTGTGAAACCCACTGACCCATTTTATATGACCATACTATAAAAAGTAATGTACCAGACTCAGACTGGCTTATTTAATAATTAGCTGGTGTTTTTCCTTTCTTTTTAGGTTTTTAAAAATTATTATTGTTAAGTTCATTTGTGTCAGATGTTTTCTCACGTTTACAATGCTAGTTGAATCAAGTACATGTGAAAGAGGAAGGACCAGGAATAGAGGAAGGCAGAGTAAAGCTTCACCCATTATTTTTTGCACCTATTACTTTTTTCTCTTCTTGCATATGAATGTAGTTGCATTTTATATAAGATTTTCAATAGTATATACATTGTGGTTTTGATGAGGGCTTGTTCCTATCATTGCTAGGTAATTGAAGGCAATGCTGCAAAAAAGATACATTTGAACAGGGGAAAGAAAAGGTGAAGGAAGCTGGGAGCAGATAAACCAAGCTTGGGAGAAGCCCTTCATTTAGATTATTGAATTTCCTCTGTGCTCAACTAAAAAGTAATGATACTTATGTTTTCAGTCAGGTTTAGAGTTACAGGTTAGGTTTTTTTTGTCCATGAACTGCTGGTGTCTGCAGTGCTCATACACAGGGGACACACAGAAAACTGGTACCAGTTTCGATACAGCCTCAGACCTTTAGCTAAGTTTTCTGCAAGCACTGGCTTTTGGCCACTCACCATGGCTCAGTATAGAAACAGAGGTGTGGTACTACAGGCGCACAAGGCTGTGGGAGCAGCACAACAGCTCTCCACATCATTTTGTTTCTGTACTTGTTGGATACTTGTCATTGAATTTTAGAGGTTGCTTTAGCAAGTTTCCCTTTCCTGTTTATTCATTTGGATGTTTACAATGGAAATATGTATTTAACTTTGAAATGCTGCAGCTAGGGAGAGGAAAAGGCAGAGGGATGAGGAAAGATTAGAAATCCTTTTCCCCTAAAATACCACTGTAAGTCTGTGTACCACTGCTAGGTATTTGGTCATTTGTTTTTCCTCACACAGACAAAAGGTGGAGGTACCATGCAGACAGATGGTATAGCTGAATAATAGGTTGGATAAGAAAGTTAAGGAATAGCATCATCTGTCTCAGTATTCTTCAAAGGAAGTTTTTTTCTGCTAGTGAAGTTTACCTTTCTTCTGAAAAGCCCTATGAGGTTGTGGGGTTTTGAGTTTCAAATCTCATCTATGATGATGGTAGATACAGATTTACTTAAAATCCACATCTGGCTTCCCTTTTCAACATTCTAGTAATGAAAGGCAGTAAAATAGATGAACCAGGAATATCTGGAGATAAAGGACAGATTCAGGTTTCAAACTTTCTCTGATTAAGGACAATGCTCAAAGGCAAAGCCTGAAACTTAAGGCTGATTAGCATAAATAAAATACTAATTCCACCATTGTTCTGGGGACATTTATTATCACTTTAGGTCACATATCAAGAAGAGAATTCATATTCTGGTATCTCTACTCATCTTCTGGAACCAGCTGAAAATGAGCTTTTGCTTCCTAAGTTCAAGATGCACAGTTTTCTTAGAAAAATAGGTAAATCACAAAGTACTGAATATTCACTGCAGTTTTTAAAATTAGTCAAAACTATATGCTTCACAGAAGGAAGTCAGTACTTGAAATTTCCTGAAAAAATAAGCTGAAAGGAACTCTAGCAAATGTTTTAGTCAGTATCAAAAATTGCTAAATCTGGTAGATTATTTGTTTTCCCTGATTTTTATAAAAATACTCAGTGGCCTTTCTTTTTTTCTTTCTTTCTTAAGAGACTTCAGTTCTTCAGTGAAGCGCTTAGGTCTGTTCAGCTTTGCATAGGAGCTAGCCAGGACACTTTATGTATTTTAGGAAAGATAAACCTGCAGTCAGAACAAATTTTCCTGCAGCAGGAAATTCCAGAATAACACCTAAGGGTAAAAAGGACTGCTCTTGTCATCTAGGCTTGTTCCCATGTCTGAAGCCACAAGTATTTCACACAGAAAGAAGACAGATTTAAAGGATCTTAGCATGAAAAGGAACTTTGAAATAAATGTTCTGTTCTTACCCTGCAGTGAGTGTACCCTGTTTTCCCTGTTCTGTTTTTTCAGATAATATAAATGTAACACAAACAACATTTTCCCGAGCAATTAAAGCACTGTCCATAAGCTTTATGACTTATTGGTCATATTTTTTTTGTGCTGAGGTAACAGTTGCTTATTTTTGCTTCTCAATGCCATATGCATGAGTTTACTGATTCAGAACGCCGTGATTTTTTTATCCTGTTGAACACTGTGAGAAATCTCAGTTGAAGGGTTTAATGCATTTTCCAATCAATGTGTAGGGGAAATTTGTCCTTATCAATTTAAATGCTGGAGATCCTTTCATTGCATTATGGAAGCAACTTCTCTAAGCAGAGATTATTCTTAAGAACTTCATAACATTTAAAGGTTAATATGTTAGGTAAAGAACAATATCTTAAGACAAACATTTTTATTACAGGACATGAAGGGATGGTTCTGATTAAATTACACGATTATTTGA
This sequence comes from Regulus satrapa, assembly GCA_013396955.1. Lineage (NCBI taxonomy): Eukaryota > Metazoa > Chordata > Aves > Passeriformes > Regulidae > Regulus > Regulus satrapa. Next base: position 55,380 of record VWZN01000151.1, read on the forward strand.
ATGGGAAAGAAGACAAAGTGCATCATTTCTTGCCCTCAACTTTAATGCCTTTAATCAAATAATGACCTTCTGGAAATAGTTAATTTTAAGCATTTGGAAAGATCAATACCACTTTGCCACCAAAAAATGGCCCAGATGATGAAATTTGATGTATTTAAAGTACCATTTCACCCTTTTAACCTAGTAAATAATTTAAAATGCTTTCAGTACTCCTTTGCTACCATTATGTATCTCACTCAAAGTATTATGACTTTTCCAAAAGCAACCTTTCTGTTCAATGTGCAGCTTACAAGTTTAATATAAAGACTAATATTATATGCATATATGGTAGTGGTTGTGTTGGCCCTTTGTCTTCCCTTGTATATGTGGAATCTGTTGTGTAAAGAAATAGAAGTATCTAAGATAAGTGCAACTGTTTGAAAAAATAATGAGATTGTAAAGCAAGTTGGATGGCTTTTGAAGGGGAAAAAGTCAATATTTAAAGTTTAGTCCATGAGTTCTTTTCCTTTGTTTTGTCTATAAGCTTTCCTGTTAAAGGTGAAGGATTTGGATTGCTCAGACAATTAAGAGCCCATTTTACCAAGTGTAATTTCATATCTGCATTCTATAAACTGGAGTGCCTTCAGCATTGTAAATAAAAAAAAATTGCCCTCTATTAGCATGTTTGTGGGCAGATTAAAAACAGTCTTCATTAGCATAAGTAACACTTACAGATTCTTTTAAAAGTAGAAAATTATTTGTTGAATGATAAATTGCTAGCTTTCTAGTTAGTTGCTGAAAATGTGCTCATTCAAAATGCCTACTTTAGTTTAGTCTACAATACTCAATTTTTTTTTAGTTAGAAGTACTGTTTAATGGATTATGTACTTTGTCTTTGTTCACGGTAGATGCTGAAATGCAATTCACACTTTCTGCTAAAATGTTTGCATCAAATACCTCCCTATTTAGATTGATTTCTTTTAACACCATATATTTTTTATTACACTATATGCCCTAGAGAATGATACAAAATAATCTTAAATATACCATAACCAAAAAAACCTGAACATGTCTTAGCATTGATACTCTAAACTGTTTTCCCTTCTTAGATTTAAGCTACAGCTTTTCTAAAAAATGCTGAAGTCGTTGTGTTCTGTAAGAAATATTCATCATTTGGCAAATTATTATCACTGTAACAAATTGACCAAACAAGATCAATTGCTTCACCTTGTAGCCTTCCCTTCTCAGACTAGATGTGTTTGTTGCTGATTTGGAAAGCTTTGGCCAGAGAACATTTTTCATTATTGTAATGTTATCCTCTTTGATGTAATTAGGGTAGGTATTTACACCTTAGGTTGTTTTTTTTTTTTCTTCCTTTCAATAATAAAGAATGGAAGAATATTTTATTAGAAACTCCGTGTGAAAGAGCAGAAGATTTTATTTAAGCCCAGCGGTGGTACTGCAAAGAATAGAATTTGTATATGTAGATAAAATGCATAGATGCTTTCTTTAAAATAAGCATGCTCATGGGTATTGCAGAGCCTAAGTTTTGGCAGTTATCCTCTTTGCGCTTTTCCTGCAATAGTTTGGCAGTTCGGCTTTCACAGGTTTTTTCCTCTAATGTCTTGTGTTTCTTTACTAAATCCCTATCAGAAAACCAGACAGAAGACTCTTATTTATTTTAAATATCTTAGGTTTAGCATCTTTTTTTTTTTCACCATTTTCTTGCTTACTGTAGCAAGACCTTTGCAGATGGTACTTGGTTACTTGAAAGTGCATAACAGTATTTTCTTTGTAGCAGATGGATTTAAGACTTTTAGTTCCCAATAAATGTAGGTTTACAATACATAACTTTACAGGATTTGTGTTGTATATAACAGGTTTGAACATATTATCTCAGAATTCATCTGCATGGCATTTTCAGCTTATCCAGGGCCCATGCCAGTATTTTAAGTAATAGGGAGAGCATAGTGATTGATAGCAGCTAAAGGCGTGATTTTGAATAGAAACAAAGGTTTTAGAACAGAAGGTGTCAAATTAAACTTTGTCAGTTTGAAAAGTAGTAACATCCTGAAAGTTCTCCAAACATATTTACATGTGGCTAATGTTTATATTTTGCTTTGTACTCTCTTTATATTCAGTGTAATGTTGCCTGGCAAATTTACTCTGTTTTAAAGTCAAGGTTGTTCCCAATGTCATTGCAGAGTTTTTGGGGGGTTTGCTATTCTGCATAAATGCATCAACTTCATTATTTAAATGCTTTTCTTAACTTCTATTTTAATATTTTTTAACTTCTATTTTAATGCTTTTCTATTTTAATGCTTTCTTAACAATGTACTCTATATGCTGTATAAACCAGTTGTGATCTAATCTGATTTATAAATATTTCCTTATTATTTTGAGGTCATTTCCACTTCCTGTAAAACTATAAAGACAAGGAAAAAAGGAAACTGAGCAGAAATTGCTCTAGACTTAAAGAAGTATGAAAGGAGTAAAACCAGCCCTGTTAGATTCACTTTTAAATTCAACTGCATTATCTGCAGCACTTCATACTTTTTTAGATCAAATTGAAACAAAACTTATTTTACAGAACTTAAAATTAACAGAAAAGTCTGGATGATCTCTTTTCCTAAATTTTGTAAAAACATTTCATATTTTCTCATGTAGGTGACTTTTATGAACGAGCTATATTTTATGTACAGAATTCTGAACTGGGAACTAAATTAAATACTTACATTTTTATTTGTTTGTCTTGAACCAAAAGAAAGCATGTTAGTATAAAGTTCTTAACAAAGTAAGCCCCTACAGCCTCTCTTGCTGTCCATCCATTATCTCTTCTGAGAACATTGGTGAGACCAGCTTTAATAAATATATACAGAAATAAACCATGATGACAAAAAAATTGTTTCTATCCTTGTAATTGTAAAAAAAAATCAGTTGTTTGTTCCCATGTTTTCCATGAAATGTTTCATCAGAGTGTGTCTACTTCTTTAAAAATGTGCCGAGTAGAACAGAGACATATTGGTAGAACAGTAATCTTTTCTGTGTACCCTGTCAGAAGTATCTGTCTTCATTATCTCAAAATCCCTGAAAGGCTAGCAGAGACATGTTTCAGGTTATAATTCATCAAATAATTTTAGATAAGGTATTAGAAATATTATTTCAGTGCAAAAATTGAGAGAAAAATACTGGAAATACAATGTTAGGTATCAGTAGTTAATAAAAATAAGGTCTGACCTAGTAAATACAGAAACAGAAAAGACAGTAAGGGACAAAGGTGTTTCTTAGTTAACAAAAGCTGTTGTGAAATATGTTTAATCAACAGAAAATGTTATTTTCTAGGAATTCTTTTTTCTCCTGGATATGTTTTAATTTTAAAGAGTTTCTACTGCATTTTAAGAAAAAAACAAACCCTGTGATCCCTGTGGTCAGCAGACAAAACTTGTGCAGCTTTTAAATGCATGGTGCAACTTCTTTCCCAGCCTGTGTGTATGCCTTGGAGAGGTGTCATGGGTGGTGCTAGGTTGTCTTGTCTTCTTTTTTACTTCCACCAAACTGTCATGATAGACAGCTCTGCTCTTTGTTTCACCACTATTAGAAAGAGAGCCAACAGTTCCAGTGTGAAGTGGTGTGGATTCTAATCAAAGGACAATTTTTATGCTTTGGCATGGGATGGGTTGTAGCTCTGGGGGTCTTTAATTAAGAGTTTTGTAACTGCTTTTCATTTAAAAGATCTAAATTGGTTTCTCTTCATCATCTCTCCTGCATCCCCGATAAGCTACCTTTGCTTTCTGAGTGCATCACTTTTAACTTGCAGAGAACGAATACTGCCGGTGAGCATAATCCAGCACTCAGTATCCCTGTGGATGCAAGGTGACCAGAGAGCCATGAGCAACATCTTGTTTTTGTTAGGGGCAGGGAGAGCTCGCCCTGCTAATACATTCCAGTGAGATTCCAGAGACCCTTGCTACTGTTTTGAAAACATGCCATAAGATTCCAGCTAGGACAGGATGAGTGTTTCGTGCTCTGTGTGAAGGCATTTGGCTGCATATCCAAGTCATCTTGCTAAACCCATGCATGGTCAAAGAATGGGGGGTGTGCTCCATCCCTAGGGTGTAGGGGAGCCCTTCTGCTGCCCCTGCTCTCCTCTGTCTCTGCTCCCTCCCTAGCACACTTCATGAGTACCTGGCATGAGATTTTGGCCCCATTTAAATTTTTGCTTTTTCAGCTCTACTACCACCATCTCTACAACATTTGTCATTTTGATAGTTTCTTGGGGGCATTTTCTTCTGCGTCATTTGTTCAGTTTTTCACTTACATCCAAGCAAATATACTTCAAATTTTTATACACACCTTACTAAATATTTTCCTATACAATTTGAATGCATTAACTTTCTTTGTTTGCTTTTACTCTTCCTATTGTGGTAATATTTTTACACTGCATTTATTAACTATGAGCTAAAGATATGAGTATCATCAAGAAAATACATATCTATATTGTGTCTGTGTGTCTCTTGTATCTGTTAGTAAACCAGTCTGGATAAACCATTAATCCACTACTGGTACATAGAAAAAGGACCTAAAAGCTTCTCTACATTTATATTATTTGTTGATTCAATAAAATGTCACATTATCTTTCCTACAGCATTAAGAAATAAAACTGCATGGACCTATTTTTGAAAACAGATCCTTGAAGCTAAAATAAAGGAAATATGCATGTTTTATACATGTAATATTTTGTTCCTAAATTTTAATATATTAGAAAATTTCTGCTGATGCACACTGTCCTAGCTAGAGGGTATACATTCCTTCTTAGAACTATCAGTGCACAGTTAAAAAAAAATCCTCAATTAAATTTTAAGGAGATGTAAAGAAACATTAGATTTTTGTGATGAACTCGTCTCTTTTGGAAGCAAATTAGCAACTGCCTGAGTTCTTGCAGAGGATTCTGTATCCAGCTTCATATTATGTATCCCAAAGATTCTTAGGCACCTTGCTGTGTTTGATTTGGACATGTATAAAGGGTGAATCAGAAGCTAGAGCACATCTTGCTTCCCCCCAACCTCTCATAATCCTGTATGTAAAACTGAGAGACTGTTTTTTTTTCTGTGTCTATGAGGACAATCTGGAAACAGTTATGTATCACTTGAAATAAGTTTACCTGCAGAGAAACCTCTTCTTGTAGCAGAAATTAAGAAGTTATTGCTTAACTACACCTAGTCATAGGATTCCTTTCTTTTGAAAGGATATTAGGGAGTTCATCTCCTGCTGTGATTTATGTTAGGCAGCCCTACAGCAGCACTGTGGTGTGAGACCAAGGGCAAGATGCTTTCCAAAATGCCTATGGTTGGTAAGGATCTGTGAAATGGCTGAGTAACTTCTCAGTGTGTTGGTGTTTGCTTTAAGCCCAGGCTGCGCAATGAAAGCCCTTTCAATCAGGTGACAACATGAGAGAATGCAGCATCTCTGAAGTAAATACTTTACCCTCATTTTGCCCCTTGCAATGTGGCGAAAAATCCCTAATGTTTTGCTGGTTTTATCTTCAAGGGGTGGCTCTGTGAGCTGTTACGTTGGAAAGAAGATCCATCACCAGAGAACAGGACCCTCTGGGAGAATCTCTCCATGATCCGAAGGTTCCTCAGTCTTCCTCAGCCTGAACGCGATGCCATTTATGAACAAGAAAGCAATGCAGTTCATCACCATGGTGACAGGCCTTCCCACATTATCCATGTGCCAGCAGAACAGATTCAGGTTAGTTTACCTTGGCCAATCCCGCAGAGCGCTAAGTAAATAAAGCTTTAAACGGAGCAAAGGAAACTAGTGTTTCTTCCCTCCCAGTCAGGCTAAATGCAGGTCTCCCGGTGCAAGATAAGAGCACGCTGCCGTCCACCACCGCGGTTCAAAGGAGACCGTGCGACCACCCACAATTCTTGTTTCGGTCCACTGGTTGTTTGCAGACGTGTGTGGTGGTAGCACAGAGGCAGCTGTGCGCGGGGCAGGGCAAGCCCCGTGCTGGCTGTGCCTGGCTGGACAGGCACCAGGACCAAAAGGCACATGGCACCGGTGTCAAAGGTTCCCAACAGAGCAGGAGGACCTTGTGCTGCTGTTCGAAAACTGACCAACTGGATGAGCAGTGGCAGCTCATCCTGGGTAGGAGTGAAGGGAAGGGGATTCTTCATCCCACTTTAACCCCAGTTGAGACTGGGGTGAGTCAATATTTGTTTGTTTTTCCTTCAGAGCCCCTCTCCCACCACCCTTGGGAAAGGAGAGCATAGAGGCGCTTTCCTACCAGGCCTGCTGACCGCTGGACCTTGGCTGGGTGCTGCTCCGCAGGTGAGCTGGCACAAGGGCACCATGTCAGGGAGAGAGAGGAGGGGATGCAAGACCCAAACCATGAGGCTTGGAAAAGCTTCCCTCTGCTTCAGGGCAGCCCCAGCAGGGCCTCCTCCAGGAGCTGCGCGCACCCTTTTTGCTGGCACAGGCGCTGCCAGCCGGGAGCAGAGCTGGCTGTTGTGCTAAGCTGTGTAGCACAGGTTGTCAGTGGGGACTGCTGTCTCTCTGAGCTGGGGACTCTTTAATCGCTTCTCATAAAAGGCCTGAGGTCAGCCTTGTAACTGCTCCTTCTTAAAGGGCAGATATTACCCCATGCTTTCCCAACCTCAGCTGGGACCCTGCGTGTCACTTGTATTACCTATACAGAAAAATATTTACAAAGCTAGGAAGGATAGAGTTATCTCGCAGCCAGAAACAACACAAGTGTATATTAAAGATAAAGCAAACTGAATAAGACAATCCCTTAGGATATCAAGTACTAAAATAATTGTGAAAGCCTGGAAACTTGCTGTTTGATTTAGCAAAAAGAGAGAGAAAGATCTATATTAAGTAATAAAACAGCACTTGTTTGAAAATGTACATTGTTTTTAATAAAATCGCTTCTTAAGGGGATAAAAGGAGAAGCTTATGCACAGTATAAACATTCAACCACTATGCCACTTACTTAGATTTTCTTGCCTTGTTGATAAAAGTTGTGTGTTTGATCTCATAAATATTATTCACATAAGCAGTTGCCTTGTAATCTCTTAATATGACTTGTAAGAGTAAGGATTGGGAGATTGGGCCTGAGTTTTGTCTTCACTCTTCTACATGGTAGTTGTTGTAGATGCATAAATATGTAGCTCAGACACAAGTTTTCAAACTGTATATACGAAGCCTCCAGTCTTGTAAGAATTTAATGTGCTGGGAGTAGTCTTGAATCTCTTCAGGCCTGGAGCCTTGAATGGGACTGCTCACAGACCATAAAGCGTGAAAGAACCTGAACGGCAATGACGGAGGAGCCCTAATCCCAATTCCAGGGCATTTGTGTCAGATCTTAAAATATGAAGATGAGTTAAAGCAGTGGCTTCTAAACCCGTTTGTGGAGGTCTGTGCGAAGTCTCCACAACCACAACAGTCCATTTGAAGTGGACAGAATTAGAATCCCTCCAATATTTCTACAATTTGTACAGCATATTGTGCTTTTTAGGGTCTCAAAGAACTGCTGCTAGAAGCCTGGAAGCCATTACCAAAACATAAAAAATTGTTGAAGGGAGACTCTCAAAGGAAGATAAAATGCAGTGATAGCAACTGCTTGTTTTGCTGTGGTTGTTTTTTAATAATAACTGGTGGTTTGTACCATATGACAAGAAATTTGCTGATCCAAAATATCTTACTAAACAGTGCTTCCTGTGCTGTGCAGCAAAAGAATTGTCAACACAAACAGTAGCTGATAAATTTACTTTTGATTTTAAACATGATCTTATAGTGTACTGTACTCTGGTGGTAGATGGGAAAAACATTTCTGTCCCTGGGGCTCAGTGCCTCACCTTTTAAGAATGTTTCTGAATCCATGCTTGCAAAACTTCATTTTAAGCTCTTGTTAATTATTTACACCATGATTTACTTTATCTTATTCTTCTGATGTGCATATTGGCTCATTTTTATTGCCTGAGATTTTGGAATGCAGAATGTTCCCTTCTAATAATAATAGTGCAACTTATTTAGGGCTTTGCATCTTAGTGCTTTATAAATATTAACTAAATAATCCCCAGCACAAACACAGAGGTGCATAAATAGGTCTGTTCCCTGTTTATTTGTTGGGATATGGGCAGCGCAGGCCTGCTCAGAGACCACAGGCAAGAGAGGTCAGATCCAGAAGGGGATATACAGATTTCCTACCTCCAGATCCCTTTGTCCTTGCCGAGGCCAGGTTTGACAGTGTCAGGTTAGGCACTTCCAGGCAGCACATTCTGTCTTAATGTTTGCAAGTCTGACAAGACTTCGGTGCATGCCGAGGTCAGATCAGCAGTGAGATATTTCTGTACCTAAAGAGCTAAAATGCTCTCCTTCCCCCTAACTCCCCAGTCCCTTCATCTAGCTGTTGCTAGAGATTTGCAGCCCTTGTTTTTGGGCAGCAGCTGCTGTTGCTGGCAGAGCTCCGGCACATTTGCCCTCATCTGGCACTTTTCTCACTTTGCCCTTGCTACAGTTCTGGCTAAGCTGGTCAAGTTAATCCTATACTATGTCACCTACTTAGCATTTTGTCTTGTCTGCACTTGACTCATGGAGCATGTTCATTAAAATTTGTCAGCTAAACCACACCAATGTTGTATCATCAGTGCTTTTGGTCCAGCAAAGCTACGGTATTCTTTTTGTTCTTTCTTTTTTTTTCCTTCCTTTTTGTTCTTCAAACTTACTAAGCCTTTGTTTGTAGCGCTGCAATTTCTTCCCTCCGCTCCCTCCCCAGGATTTTCTCCATGCCAAAATATGAGCAAGAATACATGTACAAAAAAACACTGTTCTTTGTCTTGCAGCAGCAGCAGCAGCAACAGCAGCAGCAGCAACAGCAACAGCAACAACAACCAGGTCCCAGACTACCCCCAAGGCAACCGACAGTAGCATCACCAGCTGAATCTGAGGATGAAAATCGTCAGAAACCCCGACCGCGAACAAAGATTTCTGTTGAGGCCCTAGGGATCCTACAGAGTTTCATACAAGATGTAGGCCTGTATCCAGATGAAGAAGCAATCCAGACTCTCTCCGCTCAGCTTGACCTGCCCAAGTACACCATTATCAAGTTCTTTCAGAACCAGCGATATTATCTCAAGCACCATGGGAAGCTGAAGGACAATTCTGGTTTAGAGGTGGATGTTGCAGAATACAAGGAAGAAGAGCTGCTCAAGGATTTAGAAGACAGCATCCAAGACAAAAATGCAAACACGCTTTTTTCAGTTAAACTAGAAGAAGAGTTATCAGTAGAAGGGAACACAGAGATTAATGCTGAATTGAAAGACTGATCTAAAAGTATTATTTTCTTTCAACAGTGCCACTGGTATTTACTAATGAAATGAAAATTCCATCTTGCGTTGTGTCAAAAACCCTTATTATTCATTGTTTGGCCAATGAATCTTCCAAAACTTGCACAAAAGTTGAAAAAAAGGATAATGCAGACTGCACTAGATGTTTTACTCTGTTTTACAAACTGCTTCGCAGCAACAGATGAAGCGTTGAGGATTGTTTGATATTAATTTGTGTTCACTGGATACACTGTGAGTGTACCCAATAAGCATGATACCAGTGATTTTGATTCTGGAGCCTTCAGAAAAGCATTACAACTTTTGTGATTTACTGTTTTTTTGTTTCTGTTTTGTTCTTGTTTTTTAATTATTACTGTAGCACTCCACACTTGATCTTTGAAAAATCACATTTATTTAAAAAATAAAATAAAAAGAGTTTGTTACTCTTGTTCTATTGTATGTTACAAAAGAACTATAGACTGTGGAATGCAGTTTAAAGATAACATATGCCAACAAATGCCTTGTATTATATGGCACTGCCGTAATTCAGATTTGTTTTCTTTTGGAAATAAAGATCACTGTATTTTTTTTTTTCCATTCTCATTGTTACATGGTTTTAGAGAAAATGAAAAAGAAAATGTGAAACACAATTTAGTCCTCATTATTTATTTGTAGATCCTGCAGCATCATGTTGTAATTAATTTTTTTGGAAGTTTCCGTTAAATGTAATATTGCTTCTCTTGTTATCATACTGATTTTTTTTTCTATTTATAAATGTATTTTGATGGGCAGTAAAACAAAGTGTCTTAAAAGTTTTAAATAGAGAAAATGTGCTTTACACAGTTGCCTATAAAAAGTGCTCTATGTTATCCAAGCAATTCATACTATAAGCTTCACTCTTATTGTTGTATGCAATTTTTACTATCATGCAAATAAGCTTAGGTAAATAAAACTAATAGATCACCTTAGAAACTTATGCAATTAATGTGAAAATAATTGATGTTTGCAATGTGTCTTCCTTTGGTTTACAATCAATTTTAAAGCTACAGCTGTATAAATTTTCTGTATAAAGGTGTATTTCTTTTTTATGAGTTTATTGCTATGAAAACACCAGTTATTTTGTTACAGCTGGCTGTTTTTATAAGTGTATCACAATTTTCTTTATGCAGAAATGTTCTGACTAGGAGTGGTTATTGACTGTAACTACACAATTAAAATTGTTTGTATGGTATGATATGGCAGGGTTTGTCTGTGTATGTGTATATCTGGGAGGAATAACTTGTTCTTAGTGCACATCATACCTTCTTGCCACCACTTTGTTCTCCTTTAAAATCACAGGAAGATTTTTTTTAATGACCTTCTTAAAATTTGAATTTAGATAACATACTTCAAAAAGAAACACAGTTTGGTTATGAAAATCATAACCTGTCTTTTCTTGGTTTAAAAACTTGCCTGCCCAACAGAGATAGCAGGATATTATTGAGTCAGAAGGCTATCAGGCATAAACATATTTACAGTTCCTGGCAGTAATGCACTTATAATGGATACAGCTGGTTTTATTTTACACTAGAATTATGCTAACACTGTTCCTTGCACTAATGTATAAACATAAAAAAAAAACATTAATAGTCATAAAATAAATAGGAAAGATGGTCTTTGCCCATAGCAGTCTCCTTCTAAGCAAGATTATTTTTAATGATCACTAATAATGTTCTTGATAAAGCCATAACAATTGGTAACCTCTGAATTTATGCAAGGCTCATGTCTAGGCTAAAGAGCAGTCTGCAGCTAAAAGTTATGGAGTACACACTGTTGTGCTCCTAGGAGAGAAACGGCTCACACGGTGTGACTTGGGATGGGGACTCAGTTCAGTTCTTCCCAAAATGACAAAAAGTTTGCAAAACTCAGCATGAATTTCAAAGGCACAAATGACTCTTAGCAAATGTCCTGGTTTAGTTCCATTAAGTTCATAAGGAAATTTAAAACTGCTGCAGGTTGTCCATTGTCTCAATGTCCTTGTGGGTCCATTGAGCAGCTTTCAGCTGTGGCACCTCTTGGCTTTTCCCAGGACTGTGTTGGGGCTGCACCATGACTTGGGCTTGGGATCCAGTCCAGTTAAAAGAAAAAGCCTTAGTACCACTCTGGGGTGGAAATAAGCTTTAGGAGGGACATATACATGTAATTTGGCATTGCATTCCAATAAAAAGGCAGTAAAACTACACTCTTGCTTAAGGGACTTGCAGCAGCTATAAAACTATTGATAGCCCAAAGCTATGCTGGTCACTAAAAGGCAAAATTAAGCCTAGTCCAGGGAAGTCACTGTGATCACAATTGGATTTCTTGCCTTTTTTCAGATGGCATTATTGCTTTGCACAGCCAGGCAGATGGAGCTAGGACTGACCCCTGTACACTGCTGGGGGGCAGGGTATGCAACCCAGGCAATGCAAGCTGATTTGGTGGGCAGAACAGTGATGCTGTCACCATTGGGTACATTCTGTAACTAACAATGTGTGCAGACACAAGGCAGAAAGGGAAGTGAAGGAAAGACTTTCCTGGAATATACCTCTCTCCACAGTAAACGCTAATACACACGGCAGCACTCCAAATACCAGAAAGGGCAACCCTACAAAAGCATAAGAAGAAATGTTCATAAAGTGGTCTTTGCTATTTCACAAGCAATTTCCTTTTCTTTTATCATTTTAAGTTTTATGGGTGCTGAAGTAGAGGCCATGTGTGCTTGCAGATGGTTATTATAGCTGTTTCTTTTCCATTATCTTCGTTGTTCTTTCTCCTTCTGTACCTGAGGTTATCTTCCAAATAGTTCAGCTCTGTAGTCACACATTACCTGCACAGGAGTTCAAATCATTGCCTTTTTGCGTCCCAGTGGGTGGGCTGCAAGTACAGTCTTTTAACTTGGCTGATGTGACCAAAAGCATTTTTGTAAAATCTTTGGCAGTGTTTTCAAAGGTGATATGGGTATTAAGGATTCCCTCTTTCTGTGAATGCAAGAGATTTGTACTGTTAGTAGTTCAGCTACAACAAGTATATGCCACCTTGACTCATGGACCAGTTAAACTACCTAGAAAATTACTTTATGTCCTTTTTTGTTCCTTAAATTCCTTTTTCTCACCATCTATTGGAAACACACAACAGAAAAACAAACAACAAAACAATAAACACACACACACACACACCCCCCAAAGAAAAAAACCAAAACCCAAACTAACAAACACACCTGTCCACTTCAGCAAAGACTAAGAAATCAGAATGAAATTCTGTAATAAAGCACAAAAATTGAGACATAAGACCACAATTAGTTGGGAAGTTGTAAGTAAAACTCACTGAGCAGGGCTTGACTTCTCTATGTATGAAATTAGTATTTCATATATACTTAGGGAAGAATGGGGAAGGTGTATTACTAGGAATAGGATTTAAGCTGCAAAGAAAGCCAAATGCCTTAAAAAAGAGGAAAGTGAGTTCTGGGAGGGTATTAGCAGGACTTCATTTTTACGATAAAATAGAAGTTTTTACCTTGCTTTATTGTGTTTATCATAAAAAGTGGAGTATTTTTACTCTCTGATGATTCCTATTATTCCATATTTAACTGACAAGATTTATGTTTATGTGCCAGAATCCCTTGTGTGTGATTTTCCATCCAGAAAGAAACCCAAATAAGCCCCAGATTCCAAGAGGTCCTTGGCCTGGGGACAACCTCAAGCCCCAGTCACATCTGCAAATTGCTTATAATTATAAAGACTCACTACCCTACGATACAGGGGTTTAGATTTGTGTTTTGTGTAGCTACTTGAATTGGTAAGATGACCCAGCAAAAACTGCCAGTGTAAAAAGTAAATTATTGCACTTACTTTTTTCTTTTATTTGGGAAGGTGCAGCAAGTGGAGAAAGGAGGAGGTTGCCCCAAACCAGTGATTTTGTTACAATGATTTACAGTGTCAGTGCTTTGATTGCATGCTGGGAAAGCACCAAATATTACTAAGTTCACTTGCCAAAGCAAATGCTCCATATGCTAAGAGCAATATAAATTAGATATTGTAGAGGCTCTTCTAGAACATCAAGTATTACCAATTCTGCTTAACTTATTGAACTTGTGCTTTGAAGTCAGGTACATTGCAGAGACCAAAGGTATTTTGATTTTTACATAATGATTTATATTGTGCTTTGAATAACAGTCCCATAGCAAAGCAGGGATATAAATATACTCCCAGGCCTTTTTTTTGCACACAGAGGTAATTTAGGTTGGTCTCCTCACAGTGCCTTGCGTCCACACACTCTTTTACTACAACAAATGAGCTAATAATTCAAACTGCAATAAGTGATCCTCCTTGGAGCAGGAGTAGTACTACTTGGCAGTGAGTTTGTTTGCTTTCAGGTTCATACGGGAGCCTTCCCACCCGCTCTGCTGCTGGCAGACCTCCTGCTATCTCACACTGTATTGTTTCTTTTTGGCCTGACCCAGGGCTCTTCCTGATCCAGGTCATCTTGGCCAAATGTCATCTCTCCCGGTTATACGCCACTACTCAGGTGTATGTGCCACAGTTTAATAAGAGGCAGCAAGGACTGGATGTGTCTGATGTCACCTACCCTTTGTCATCACCATTCATGCTGTGAGCCCTGCAGAGTTGCTTGTATAAGCCACTCACATTGGAAAGAGAGTGACACCTGGAGCAAACTTACCAGGAGACAGGTTGCTTTTGAGCTGATGGAGTAGAGGGGGCAAGGAGACATGCATTCCAGAGGGGAGAAAGAAGGAAAATGCCAGAGAAAAGATGAAAGAATCAGAAAGGTCACAGTAACTACCCTTGCATGGGGGATGGAGCTTTTTTGCAAGGCATGCTGTGGCGATACTCAAAATACAAAGTACTGACCAGACTCCATGGAAAATGCACAATTGTCTCTAATTGTGGGATTTGCCCTGTCAGGCTATATCTAGTTTAACACAAAACCTTCCTCAGGTCTCCAAGGCTAAAGAGGTCCCCTATCAATTTGTCCTCTGGTACCATCCTTGTGCATAAGACATGCAGGATTCTTTTTGCCAGCTGCTGACATGTTACCATGGCAGATGCAGCTGGGACTCTCTTTCTAGGTTACTTGCTTACCCATACAAGTGCTAAAGTAGTATCCAGGCTGTAAACCCTCTCATTTTCTTCCAGGATCACATCCAAGTGCAAGCAGTGTGCTTGCAGCCTCAAACCTACTTTTTGGAGCTGTCTCCTACAGTGTTCCTTCTCCTCGAACCAGATGCGCCAGAGCAAATGTGTTGTATAGCTCAGATGTTCATCATAGTGCAAGAGAACAGAAAAAAAAAATTAGTGGGTGCAGAGATATATAAAGCACACACAGTTTAGAAGTTTTGGGCCAAGTAAACTGCCTCAAGAGGTTTCAGAGAGAGATTTCATACTGCTGTAGTTGTCTCAAAACAGTTGCAATTATTGGAAATTGTTTGGGCCAGAAAAGTTCATGAACAACCTACTATATTTGCAGAGGACCTTCTGCCAGAACAGAATTTGAAACAAAGGGCACTCTGGTTTTTTATTTGCATTACAAAATAAACATTCTTTGCAGTACAAGCTTTGTTGCACTTCCACATTTATATCAAAGCAGAACCCTGTCCTGAAAACAAACAGCACTGCCTCAACTGTTTGCCCCTAGTATGTTCTCCATCTCCAGGGGGTTCCCCTGAATTTGGCATGATCCAAACCAGCTTAGCTGTTCTTCACTATCCCATCAGGCCTCTCATCTGCAATCAATATTTTCACCTGGGGAAAGCAGTTCTGAAAACAACTTATCTCAGAACATACCAGGGCAGGGAAAGGTAAACCAGGCTGTCTTTTCATAAGGTAAAGGAAAGTGATTCTTTATCATTAGCAGCATGGCAGCTTGCACTGTGAAATAAGTAGAGGTGTTGTTGTTGGCTTGCCTTAGTAGGAAAAATGCCATATCTCCAATATAATAAGGATTTAATATCAGCTGGAAGAAGAGTAAAGGAGACAGAAAAGGAGGAAAAGAAAGTGAGAAGAAATAGCTAGATAAAATCTTATTGGGGCAGTCATGCCTAGAGATGGCTGGAGAACTACAAGACTAGTTTAATTAAAGGAAATCTAAGTTAGCCACAAAGAAAAACAAAGTAAAGACCACTCTGTGGTTCACATTCTGGATGTCCTGTGAAAATGGGGAAAGAGTCAACACAGGAACAGAGTTGTTTCAGAGGAAAGATTAGGTAGAAAAGGCTTGTAAAAAGGCAGCTCAGCTTGCTGCACAACCATACACTTATGCATAGAAATCAAATACAGAAAGAAAATTCAATACTTCTTGTAACTTCACTAGAGGCAGTGTTTGAAATTATCAACTAACAGAATTAAAAAACAGTAAAAAGGAACATTTTTCTGCACATCGAACTGCTGAACTCACTGTTATACAAGCCCCTTCTTACCAAAAAGCAGAAAAGGCTTTTAAAAAGTGCAAAGAAACTGTGAAAACAAAGGGTTGATCTGACCTTCTTTTGAAGAGACCAAGCACTGTTTTCCACCCTTGTAGCAAGCAACTGGCAATCCAGTGATGGCATCCATATGGATAGTGTCCAGCATCCAGCCAGTTGATTTGAGTACTCCATAGTCACAAGTGTGGTAAATTTGAGCGGGCTAAAATTTTCTGTCTTTTTGGTCAGGTATGCTAAATGCAGTTTGCATACTTTATTTCCTATGTTCTTCATAACCAGATTTTTAAAAAACTGATTTGAATAATTTCATTGAGGAGTAGGTCACCTCATATTTACAAAACATTCCCTCCCACGCATGCCAGCGTGAAAATTTATACCCAAATCATTTTGGTCATTGCCATGGTACCAGTACAGTTGCTGCTCACGACTGTGCTCCAACTGCAACAAGAGTAAAGTTGGGCTCTTTTGACCCCATTTGCTACAAAACTGGTACATTTTTTATCACTTGTTACCACCATTCTTTCAGCCTTCCCTCTGCTTATCCCACTTCCATTCAGGTTTAGCTGACCTGTTCTTTCTCTTCTTCAAAAGCCTTGAGGAAAAGTTCACACAGGATTAAAAAAGCAAAACAAAACAAANATATATATATATATTTACATCATCACCTCGCAAGCCATCACTCCCAAGCTTTTTAGGAATGTGCTACAAGATGGCTAGGAGAAGAATCATGGGAATGTACTGGTTTGATTCCAGGTCTCCTCCAGTTCTCACTGGGCTTTCTGGAACACATTCTGGGTGATGGGAGGGTCACTGCTGGAGGTACCTCCCCAGGCACCCTGCAGCCCATGAGCCTGACACCACTTGCAAACACTGTTGGACAAGAAGAGCGCTGTGGGAAAGCAGATCAAAGCCATGTGATTGCATTTCACGTTTGATGCAGCTCATTCCTGAAGCCAGAGTGAATTGCCTAATCCAATGTATCATTTCTGTGCAGGCAGACCCTTGGGCTGGCATTGTGTCCCATGGAGCACTGCTCCAGTGTGCAGCATCTGCCGCCATCTGCCCTAGGGCTTGGCTTCAGATTGCCCTCCTCCTTTCCACCTCCTTTTGGGAGATGCTTTGCACAAACTTTGAAGGCCAAAACTCAGGCTGTTTCAGGCCCTTCAGGGCATTTATAGCACTCCCACTTCCTCAATTACTTGATCTTTTATCCACACTCCTGACCTTTGAAGATTCAAAGGGGCATATTTCGAATGATTTAGCTTCAATTTCATTTGCTATTATTTTTGGAAATAAAAGTCTATCTGCTTACCCGTTGTCCCTCCTCTTTAATCAATATGTCAGCTGTTGATCACAACCTCTGCCAGCCAGCCAGTAGATGGGACAATTATTCTCATAAGGACTTTCAAGTCCAGACTTTTAACCCACAGGGTCTAACACGGAGCAGCTGCAAGAGCTCTGAGTAGCAGCTGCCCCTTTTTTACTGCAGCTGCTGAGCTGCTCTCTTGATGGTCTCTGGCTACTTTGCTAGGGCAAGGGGAAAACTACTTTGTTTTCTAGGCATCATAGTATAAAAGCTAAGTTCACTGCTGCTGTTACAAAGGAGGTGAAATGCCATGGTCAGCTCCCACCCAGCATGGTCATGATGCAGATTAGAGTATCTGGGATAGGTTTCTACCTTGTACCCAGCCAGAAAATGAGTGAGAGGCACAAGACATAACAGGAAAGCTTTTCCTGGGCTTGTGGTCACAGAGCCCTGAGACTGGGAACACAAATATTTAATTTAAGGCCATATTACACACACCTCCTTGGTTTTGCTGTAAGCACTGGTCATCAGTATCAAACCATCTGTACTGCCAGAGTTGAGGGATATGAAGCTACAGCTGCAAAGTGTTACTGCTGATAGTAGGAAGTTACGTGCAAGTCAAACAGCTATAACTGCAGTTTTCTGCCTGGACATGTAGTCTTTTATCCACTCCTTCAGCACTGGTGTCTGGCAGGGTAGGCAGGAGGGCATTCCTGACTTCAGGGAAATTCCCTCCTTCTGCAGATTTCTCCTTCCTGGGTTCTTCCTGAGCCTGGCTCATGTGATTCACTAAGGGAAAGCAAGAAACATAGTGAACTCATATCCACGTGCCCAGTCCTTTCACAATACCTCAAAGTGAGTTACACAGCTGGCTGTAGGGTCAGGAAACTACAGTTTCAGAGGATTTATGCTAGCTTTTTTCAGGTATTCTATCCAGCTATGTAATCAGCTGTTACAGAAAGACACCTTGATGCCCCACAGAGCTGTCCCTTCCAGCAGGCACATGAGAGAGGTCCTTCAGTACAGGGCAATGAGTTTGCTGGGTCTGTGTGACAGCGTGCTCATGGCCCACCACAGAAAGTGCCCTAGGAGAACAGCATCAGAGGCAAGAGAGGAACAGCACAAGTGAGAAAACACACGAGTGGGAAGGATTTCCCTGATACTGAAAAAGTGGAAGAAACAATAAAAATGNGGAGGGAAGAAATAAATAACAAACAGATGACAGAAATACACACTAATATCTGTAAAATGTCTTACCCTGCATCTATTCTAATGTGTTTTCAGTATTTCCTCTCATGTCTTGCACAGACTTGCCAGTTTTCTACTCAGACAGAAAATAAGAAACAAATAGTTGCTATTTCTTCCTCAGTGAAGGGAGTGTTTTAAACTTTGATGGACTTGGATTCTTCAAAGTTCTTTTTTATTAATATTCTTTTTTTGGGTCCATACACATGATGTTTATCTCATCCACGTATGGGAAGAGGGGGAGGAATGGGTAGGCTTGACTTGTGCTAACTGTTGACAACAGTTGTTTAATTTTTTGCAACATGCACCCAAGTATCATGAGACTGATTAAAATATAAATAAATATGGCCTTTGGAAACCCCATACATCTTTATGGCCTACAATACCTTCAAATCATGTAAAAACACATGTTTATTTGTTTGTTTGTTTTAAAAAAATATTTTGGTGGCAATGCTACCTCCCATCACTGTAAACAAGGTCAGGAGGCCAAAATTAGTCTGTCCTATTTTGCACAAAATATTCAACAACTTAAGATGTTTTTGCAATAATCAGAAAATTATTGACCGGTGTCAACACCCCCTTTCTGATAAACTGTTGAAATGTTAATATTCTTGGCAAAATTGTTTTTGCTCTAATTACTGTATCCATCTGCTCTATAAGATTGATTATGCTGTGAGAATGTTTGTTCTCTTGTCTCCTGCAATGATGGGCCTCTCCTTGGCGCAGAAATAGCCCGGCCTCATCTTTACACAGAGACGAACGTGCAGCAGAAATCAAACCAATGCTCCAGCTTATATGGAGATGAATAAAAATTCCTTGAAGGAGTTAATACAGTAGACATCAACTGCCTCTTGGATGGACCAACCTTTGGAAAACTATTGCCCTGGCCCGGATGAAAATAGCTGGCTTTCGCCCAGCATGGGTATTGGTGACCAGGAAGGCCACCAAAAACCTGGGAGCCCACAGATGCTGGCATTTCTGCAGCACTACACTGATCCAGCTGAGGAGAAGTTTGGCTACTTGGCAATGCCAAGCCCCCTCTGCAGCAGCTCCTTGGCAATGAGCAGCCAAGCTGTCTGAGGAGCAAAGCATTTCCTGTCCCATCTCCCATCAGCACCTGCAAAGGCTAATGTTACCTGGATTGGATTGGTTATTTCTGGAGCCAATGCTCCAGAAATATATGTGCTAACTCTGGCATGTGCCAATAAAGACCCAGTAAAAGTAATGTCAAGTATTAATCATTATTAAATCTGATTAAAATGAAACAAACCACAACAAAACCCCCATATGTTTTCTTCTGAAAAAAAAATCCAAACAAATACAAAGCCAGTGGAAAAATGATTGCTTTATTAGAAAAATCTGCTTTCTCATGATAAATATGGGAGAAATCAAAAATTGCATTTTATTTTGTACTAGTATTTCAAAATACAAGCACATTAAAGTCACACTGACTCAAAAAATGTATTGTCTTTGATCATTCTTGCACAGCACCTGAACATTTGCATTAGAAGATGATTCTTTTCTCACACACACACACATACACACACACACACACNCACACACACACACACACACACACACAAAATAAAATTCAGCAAAAGCATTTCTTTTAGAAATACAACTCTCATTTAAAAAATGAAAAAAATGATAAGCAGCTATTATTTTCCAGATAGTGAACTGTGCAGTCATGTCTAAAGCATTCAAAAGCCACTGATACTCAGGCTGAGATTTTTCTAGGTTTTTCATTTTCAAAAATATTTAGAGTCTTTGTAAAAATATTCCAAGTTCTTGACTCTATAAGGTGTACTCAATGCATATGATTATCCTTGTAGAAAGAAGCTTAAGGGCTAGAAACTTCCCAAAAGGAAGGAGAAGTTTCTAAATGTTGGGGGGATGGCTTTTCCACAGTTTTAAATTCATGATGTATGAGTACATCTAACTTTTCTCGAACTGGAACTGCAACACAGCCTAAAGAGCATCTGCATCCATTTGCACCTTTGTGTTAACCCTTCATTTGTGCCAGCAGATAGTAGGAAGTTTTACTCAGCTAATACAGGCTGCTTCCAGTGTCCCGGCTACTGTACCATGCAAGAACAGTTTCAGAAGGGTTTAAGGGTGAAGGGGGAGAAAATAAACAGAAAAAATAAAAGGTTATTAGATGTATTGGAGATTGTATAGGAGAATGAGGTTTTTAAGTGAAATTCCTCTTCAGATAAAGATGTTGCATGCCCACTTCCTCAATGTTCTGTTACACTGCTTAGAGATTTTTTTTTTTTACACCTGAGGAATGCTTTAGGGGGAAGAGGGTGACTGTAGTCCAGCCTTTACATAATATCTCTCCTGTCTTCTGGGCTTACCTTCTCTTCCCATTTCTCATAGCAGTTTCCAGCCTTAAGAGCCAGCCCAATGTCTTATCATTCCTTCCATTGCATTAGCAGGAGAAATGTGGGAAGACATCCTAGAGGAGAAATGTAGTAGAAGTTTCTGCAGACTTCTTGCTTCAAATAGGATTTCTCAGGCTAGACAACAAGCAGCCAAGACTTCTCTGCCAGTACTCCCTCATGTCTTTGTGTCTGGTGACCACGGTTCATAGGACTTCCCACCCACGAAAGACAGGTTTTGGTTACTGCAGAAGCTGGGGAATAAGAAGACTCCTTTCAAAATTAGCAAAGTTGTAGTTAGGTACCTGGCAGATATAAGTCTGGGGTAGCTTATACTGAAATCAGAGGGAATTTCTAATCAAAATTTGACCTGAAAGATACTTTTGAATTATTTTGAAAAAAACTTTTTCAAGGTATATGATTCTAGCAAACACCATGGCAAACATATCCCAGAAAGTTTCAACACAAAAATCTCTAAATCTCAGAAAGGAAAAGTATTGAAACTTACCTAGAACAATTAGAATCCTATCCCAGAATTGAATTATTACCTAGAACAAATGCAAACAACTCCAAAAAGGACACCAGAAACAGTGAAGACCCCACATTCCATTAACAGGGGAACTGGGAAATGTGAAGTTCAGAGTTAAATTAGGGATTTTTTTTAAACATTAACCACTATGGTTACTCTTTGTGCAGGAACCTGAGCACTTTCTCATCGTTCCCTGCACAAAATACATGGAAAATTGCAGTGACTGAATTAGGCTTAATAATTTCCTGTCTGCCTGCAGACTCAGACTGACATCCTGACGCTGTCCTACACTGGAGGACTATTTTAAAAGCTGCTTTTACAGGCATGCTGGATGTGGTGCACTCTTATTTCTAAATGAAATCTTTGATTATGCAGAACAAACCCATGGCTAAGGAAGCAAGCTACAGAACCAGAGTCTGTGGGGGACCATGCTTATCACAGCAAAATCGCCTTCTCAGTGTTCAGCATTGCTGCCGTGTCATGTTACAGTAATAACTGCAGATGAAGAGCTTTTAATTCATTGATAAAAGCAGAAGGCTGGAGTAGCTGGCTAGCTGTAATGAAGCTTATTATTCTGCAGCTAATTTGCCGATTATGTTAGAGTTTTATTTCTGAGCACTTGTACCAGAAGACAGCATTATCAACATAACATCTAAGGATAGAAGGTCCTGGGAAGAATGTTAATTAGCTGTCACCTATCTCAGCAAAGGTCCCCATTATTAATAGTGGGTATCCTAAGTATAGATCAGAAACCCTCCCTGAAGAGTGTGCAACCTGTGTGAAATATGATTGCTCATTTGGAACATAACCAGAAAGTAACGGCAAAGTCATGTCTCATTTAAAACATTGTGGTTCCTTTAATGATGGTAAGTGGATAAGGGCTTGGATGAAGCACCCTGGTGTGGCAGCAGGATTCCCAGATACCCCCACAACCCCAACTGGAGACTTATCCTGGAAAAAAACTGTTCATAAAGAACTCTGCTGTTCCCTATTTCTACTTTCTTTAACACTTCTGTATAATTTTTCTTACTCTCTGGAGGCCGGGAGCCCTTGAAGCATACTGAAACACAGGAACTCATCCTTTCTCTTACTTCTACCACTGAGATCCTCCAAAAGCCCAAAAAAGGATAATAGCACATCTATTTTTGTATCAGGGAATAAAAGCAATATAATCATAGATGCACAGGAAAAGGAAATGGCATCTGGGGACCCACCCATCACCAAGATCCAAGCAGACCCTTAGTCAATCACATAAAATCATGACATCTTCCCAGTAATACTGTGATAGGCTTTTGTTACCTTAAAATTCCTTCAGAATCTCACTGGGAAAAGGAATTCTTTCATGCACTCTTGCTTTGCTATGGCTGGCCTCCCACCAGTCCCAGACATACAGGTCCAGCTCCTTCTGTGTGCTCAGCAGAACATACCATCATTAAAACAGCATCTCCTTGGACCACCTCCTTTCAGGAAAAGACATGACCACTGAGCTTCCTTGTGCCTTAGCAGTTAGGAGGAGCAAGAAAGGCTATATTGTTTGGAAAATTTGTAAATATGTCTACTTGTTGCTAAGCTGATGAGAAAGTCATGTATTGAGTTAGACTTTGGCAGGTTCAAGCTAGACCAAAGCACAGCAGATGTTGCTGCAGGATATACTTTGGGGTCTGTATGTAACACCACTGTGGTTCAGAGATGTTATTTATCCTAATCCACAGAAGCCCATAATTGCTTTGCAAGCTCACTGCCTATTCAAGGGAATTAAAAGCCTGAGAGTTTCTCACCTCTGTTGTATCCAGCCAGAAAAATTGATCTCTAACCTCTATGGGGAAAAAAAATAGAAAAGAGAAAATGCAGAACTTCCCTCATTTTCTTTAAAACACAATACTCAGCAGCAGGCACAGTCTCTTTCTCTGTCCTATTCATTTAAATATTGCTGTCAAAAAACTTGCTGTCATCTCCTAGTGGCAGTGTGTTCTGGTTGTTAAAATCAGTTAAAAATTGTACTTCATGACTGATTTGTAAAAGCATTGATTGCTGGAAATATTAACATCAAACTGATATAGCTGACATCAGACAGCCGTGGTCTGTCCCCACAGATGAAGCTGTGGCAGGACAAGGAGTGAGTGTGGTTGATCCCATGGCCTTGCCAGCCCACTGGCTACCCCAGAGGAGCTGTGCACAGGGGTGATGTGGTCATGGGGGGCTGGATGACAGGGGCATCCACATCTGGTCTTGCCCTTCCTTTTGGGCACCTGGCTCTTGCCATGCTAGGGGCTACCTGGAGCTAGGAAGAAGACTTAAGAGAGCTACCTCATTCATGAGATTTACCTAAATCTGACCCTTGCTTTTTTTCAGAAAGGGACATTTTGTGGTCAGTTCCACTCTAAACTGTTCTGCCTTTGCTCCAGCACGTGCTTATTAGCCATGAAACACCAGGCTGCCGAGCAGAGCATGCCAAGCATCTTTCCAGGGCACTGTCTGAGCTGCATGACCCCAGTCGCATGCCTGGGTACAGAGTTCCTGCATCTCAGAGTAGGACAGTGTCCACACACCCACAGAGACGAGAGACTTACCAGTGAGTGGTGGGGATCTGACATATGAGATCCACAGCCTTTGCTGAAGGAAAAGAAATTATTTGCAAAACAGCTGAGGAGATGGACAGCAGTGGCAATTTCCCCTTCCCGAGCAAATGTCAATGAACTAGCATGACCTCCTGTGCCTATAGATATTTTGTCTATTAGAGACAAATCCACGTAGCTACAGGCAATCTAGACTCCTTAGGGAAGCAGAAGGTTGCCTACTTAGACTTATTAGAATGGGAAATGGCTGAGCAGCTGGATGAATAAGCAAAAATAAACTACCTGATATTCTTCCAAGGGCTATACAGACATCATCCCCATTTCTCTTCAGTCCTCATGGCTTTGCAAAGCCAAAGGGATTTAGATGCTTAATATTCAGGACTTAGAAACCCAAATCGTTGAAATGTAAACAGGCAGCTTTGAAAATCTGTCTTAGGAGACAGCACCACTGATTTTCCATTAGACTTTCAAAAGCAGATGTTCTCGGGTCTGGCAAGGGCAAGTGTAATTGCCAAGATATTTTGAAAATGTTTATATTCACAATGGCCTGGCATGTGGACGGCAATGCAGAATATAGGACTCACCCCCAAAACCTGGTAAGATCCAGGTAGATCACAAAACACTTCCTAAAAAGATCTAATTCTAATTCTCTACTGCTTACATCACAGAAATCTTGACAGAACACCAGACATCAAACTGCAACTCACAGAAGAGTCATCATTATGTCATGTGCCATTCAACCATGAAAATTTTTTAAGGAATTATGGGACCAGCTCACATTACTGTAGTTATTTTTTGATGTTTTGTTTTCTTTTTTTTTTTTTTTTTTCATCAAAACATTTTTTTCAACAAAACACTCTTTGGTATTGATGGCTTTGTGTAAAGCTTTTCTCCTAGAACAGTAACAAATGTTTTGTAACAAATGGGTATGTATGGATAGTTCAAATAGGTCATTCTTGTAACTTGTGTATTACCTTGAACTCAAATCCCACAAACTCAGTGCAACCAGTGTATTGATTTTCTTTTCAATCTTTTCAATGACTCATTTTTTCCCTCGAAAGAAATACACTGTAGCTTACTGTACATCTTTATATTGGTGGGAGGCTGAGGAAAAACTCTATTTAACTGCCATTCCACCTTTCAAGTCTCTTATCCTGTGTTCCTTGAGCACGGAGGCCAACATTTTCCAACAGACTGTGCAATGTTAGGTATTTGAATCCATATCTATACACGTAAATAAAGTTAGCCCTGCTTTTCAGAGGACTCTCAGATCCCATCAGTGGGAGTTTTTATGGACAGAAGACTGAATAAGCATTGCAGGATTTAATTAGTACTATTACCCAAAGGAGTGCTTTAAAGATGGCTATATCAGAGGACGCTGATACAGTTCACCAGATAACTGCTCTTTCTTTTTATTTTTTTTTCCTGCGTATAAGCTTTCAGTGATGTTTAAGAGAGGAGAATATTGTTCCTTAAAAATTAAGTTCAGCTATGTACCACTTGAAGTAGTATCCATTCAATTAAAATGTCATGCATTAAGAATGTCAATAGTCAGGAAAAGGGAAGTCAGAAAAACTAGAAAAACTAGAGTCAGAGTAAGAAAACTGTCTCTTCAGAGCTATGCTTAACTGCTGACTTAGTAGAAGAACAATCAAGGACAGTTAAAAACACCTTTAGGAGTAAAACATAACACAAACCCACACAGCTTCTGAAAAGGAGTAGCACTCATCACACATATCCTTGAAAAAGGAGGAAGTCCGAAGTCAAAATCGACCGTAAAATTTACGACCATCTTCAGCTGGTGGCTCAGCTCGTGTAAATCAGTGTAGCACTGCTTCTGTGCTTCCTGGGAATGACACTGATTTACACTGGCTGTGTTGGACTGCTGTGCAAATGTGCTCCTTACATACCTAAAGAAAGAAAAAAAAAAAATTAAAAAATAGGGGGGGAGGGGGGAAGGTTTTAAAATGTACAGTTGAAAATGAAACAGGAAATCTACCTATGTTTGCTATACGAACGCAAGTATTTTACTGCTTAACAACCCCATAATAAAAGTAAAATTTCAACTTAGAAAGTATCACAATGACAATTTGAAATATTTGTGTAACATAATTAAATTGCACGTATGTGTATTGCTGTGACAGTTTGGCATATCTGACTCTATGGAACCAGTGAGTTCAGCTGGACATTATGAACTCAGCTTACACTCTTGATTTTGCTATATTCTCAGCTATTACTGTATTATATATTTACTTGTAGTGAGGCTATGAAGCCTGAGTCTGGATGTCTGTATGTGAATAGGTCAGGTCATAAGTGGAATAAAATAAATATATTGAACAGATCAGCCCTAACAAATACTAAGATGACTTCATCTCAGCTTTATGCAGAATAAGGCTGCTGCAGTGGGTTTTCTTGTCTCAGGAAAAAAAGACAAAGAGAGGGCATGTAGAATAGGCATTTTAAAAGAATTTCCGTAAGGGTAAAGAAAAAAAAATTAATAACTATGTGTAATTTTATGCTCAAGAAAAGAAAGCTGAGCTTAAAAAAATTAAGAAGATGTTACAAAAAGGAATCTTTTAGTGTCCCAAAAGGACATCACTCAAAATCCAAAGGCCTGTCAGGAGAAATGCAAGAAGAACAGCTGAATTAATTTTGCAATGAATTCAGTCATTTTTGTCCTGACCATAATAAAGAGAGCTATACTTGGGCAACATTCTGCAAAGTGTACAGCTTATTTATTTAGACAAGTATTTCTTCATGAAAGGCTACACTGGGGAAAAAAAGAGTGCAGTAAATCCTTTGGAGGAGGCACTTGAGGTCTTTGTGGTGATTCCATTGGAGTGGGCTCTTGCAGGGGAAGTGGCAGAGCTGGGCAATGAGCCCTTCTGCTGGGGTGAGGCAGGGACAGAGGATGGGGAAGGTCCCTACCTTGGGAAGGCCCACAGAGGAGCTGCTTGTCCTATAGTCCAGGGCATCTGTCCAGCACCAAAATCACTGCAGCGACCTTCAAAGAACAGGTATGGTCTGAGATCCCCCAGAGGTGCTTCTCTATGAGACCTTCAGCCATACTCAGAGAGGGCTTGAGTTAGTCTAAAGGCAGTCTTGCTCTAGTTCTGCTGAGTCTTACACTTTGCAGATAACTGAGACAGTGGGATAATTTCTCAGTTCCTACAGATTTAATCATTTAGTCATATTTATTTCACCCATCTCTCATATTACAGCCCTGCTTTTCACCAGGTCTCAATTTGTTTGGATGTACAGGTCCCTCCCCATGCACTGAGTACATAATAGAAAAGTAAAGCAAGAACAACAGCCAACAGAAGAATGCACAGAGATTTATGCTGAAAATTTCAATCAGCTCTATTTACACTTTCAACTTTTTCTAGGGTTTTCAGAGTGAGACTAGGCTGAAGTGCCTCCCATGTGATAAAGTATGGAAGGCAAGGAGGGTCTGGTTAAGAATGAGGTAAACAATTTGAGTAAAAAATGGATGAATGGAAACTAAGATGAAAAATATCTTCCTGACTCTGGCAAAAATGGCCCTTTGGCATGGTGGGGAAAACTGCAAAAGTGAGTGAGTATTACAGCCATAAGCAATGACTGCAGCGGGTGCTCACATGTGTTAGAGACAGATGAATGATTTAGTAGATAAATGGCAAAACAGGTGACATGACTTCTGATTCTGACTTATGGAAATTGATACCTCTGCTGAAGTACAACCTGTTCTCCAAATCCTGACATTAAGACGAATAGCAGCCAAAAGGCAACCCCAGCACTTGATATTTGCAGGAGCTCAAATATTGATTGCACTACTTATTAATGAGTTTCATTCATAATAAATACATGGTATGTTTGCACAGAGGAGGTGTTTTCTAGGGGAGGCATTACATGCTGTATTAAACAATGAATAATTTCTTAATCTTAAATGTGAGTAAACAGCAGGATAGTAAGTGTCATGGTTATAGGCAATTTCAGAAAGGTGCAAGTGTAGCAAGTGTTCCAGCCCACCTGATAAGACATTTCTCACTCCAAATGAAGATTTCTTTGATACCAATCTCTATGTGAGGTGCTATGGGCTAGAAACCACTGTCCTAAATTACAACAGATAAAGGGTTGTCTTTTTAAGTATTAGATTATATGATATTTCATTACTGTATTTATTGTTTCAATTTTCTGTGTTGCCCTTTTAGAGTTTCTCCTACCTTAATTATAATCACTTCTACAATATCTGGTCTTTACAAAACCCCCACTGTTCTTTATTGTCCATGTATATCTATTTCAAAGAAAGTGTTTTCTTTATAGGACAGATGACACATTTGAAATCCAGAGAAAATAATGTATCATATAACCTCCGCAGAATGGACTTCTTAGAAATGGATGCTATTGTCTTTCATAATGGCTGTATTTCCCATGTTGCTGGTCTTGTTGTCATTCACTGTAAAGAAACAGAAGATGAGGTCTTGTATTTAGGAAATGAAACTCCAGAGTCCTTGGCATTCACTCCTCCTTTTTCCCTATGTTATTTTTCACTGGATTTCCTAGGTGTTAAATTTCTGTGATCAGGTTTTGATAAGAGAGGAAAAATAGGTGAGTATGAATAAGCAGAACATCCAACCAACAGTAAAAATTATCACTGTTTTATACTAAATGTGCAGTTTTTCTTGCACAAATATTCTGTCAGAATAGAGATCATTACAACTGGCCTACTTGAAAATTTTAATGTAAAACTACTGTGGAATGTTTTCTTTCCTTCATAGCTAATACATACAAGCCTCTGTTTGCACAGGTCTCTAGGAGTTCATTCCAAGATTCCCTGAAGGAAAAGAAAACCCAGTAAACATGGATATAACTACACTGTCCTGCCAGCTCAGTGCTCCAGCTCAGACTCCACCAGCCCAGCCTGCCTAAATTTGTGGCCAAGACAATCCACCCTTGTACCTTGGGATACCCCATCCCAGGAGAGGACAGAATATTGGCCTCAGCTGCCATACGAGCCACAATCATGCAGTGGAACAGGTACTGCTCTTTTAGACCACACAGAGAAACAACTCCTGCCTGCAGACAGGCACAGCTAAGAGTACAGAGCTCAGCAGAGCTGATCCACTCTGTGCTGCTGTGGGAGGAAGACTTATATATGAACATTTGTGTATAAGGGAACAAACAGATAAAACTCTTCCAGGGTTTGATATGACTCACAGAACAAACAGCAGACTGGTAAAGTATTTGCTGAAGGCCTGTAGTAAAGTTTCAGGATTTTACCATCACCACAGGCACCAAAATCCCCATCTAATAATAGCAAGCAAGGTTGTTCTCAAGAGGAACAGACAGCAATTCTCACATTTGTGCCCGGAGCACCTTATAGGTCTCGGACACACATACATTGGACTGCATCGACAAAGTGGAATCTTCAAAGCTACATCATTGACTCCAGTCCAGATCCACTGAGACCTCAAACTCTTTTATTAGCTTCTTGACAGAGGTGGCAGCCTCTTGGATAGGAGAAGCATCACTTATTTTTGAGGAACAACATATGGTACTTAGAATCCAGTGGTTGCCAGCTTGTGATGTAATTAGCCATGATCTCTGAACATCTGCACTCATCAGTTAGCCTTTAAGTTAGTGATCTATTGTTATACATCAGAATTGAGATTACTCTTTCTTTGGGCATGCTTCCTTCAAGAATGCTTAATACCTTTAGTTAAAGTTCTTAGCTTCAAAACCCTGTGAGTACTCTGTAGGCAGAAATCCTATTACAGATTATCACCTCGTCACACTTGAAAAGTTCTCCTGAGACTAGAAAAAGGGGACTGCTTAAAAGGCATTGTAGGACAGTGAAGGACCACAATACATGATGGTATTGTCAAAACAGAAATGCTCTCCTCAGAATAACAATGTTTACTAAATCATATTTGTAGCCTGATACTGTCAGACTTACTCTCATGCATATGTATGAGGTAAGTCCAGTAGATTTGTAATAGGAAATCTGGAATTTAAAGATACTAGTCAGAAGGGCCAAGAAGGTGAAAATATTGCAAAATTTTGCTAGAGCTTTTCATTAGAATTAGAATTTTCATTAGACTTTTTGAAGTCAAAGAGTGACAGCCTTACAAGGCGAGCAAGGAAGAACCATTTATGCAATGTTCGTGTTTTCTTTTTGAATTGCAAAAGCAAATTAACCTGGTATTTGTGACCACTTATAACCTTGGATTACCAGATGGATTGAAAGAGACAGTAAGGCAAGAGAGAGAAACTATTAGTTAAACAAGTAATCTCATTGAAGCCATATGGGCTGTTTAGGCAATTAGGATTACTCATGGAAGAAGGGACTTAAGGAGACTTTCAGAAAGTCTGTTATCTTTGATAGCAAGGTTACAATGGACAATGTGAACTATCTGGAAGAGAAATGAAGAAAATTGAAAAGAAAGAAAAAAGTTGAAAAGAAGAGTGAAACCCTGGGAATAACAATTACATCTAAAATAGCAAAATCAAGCAATAAATGAATTGATAACAAATTTCCCTAGATGTCTAGAAAATACTGTTTATTAGTCCTGGGGAAGCAGAAGGAGAAAAAAAAACAAAACAGTTATTGCCATGAATGCTGGGCATTCAGCAATAAATCACTCTTTTTGTCTAGCTCTGTATTAGTATGACTCATGTACATAACTGTAGGACTTGTAACACAGGTCAAGGGCATTTTGAGATTTTGAAACTTAGTGCACATAGTAGCCCAGCTTCTCAGTAAATAGAGGGCGGTTACCATGTGGCCTATATTGAATTTTCTTAGTACAAGTTGAAGAGTTCCTGTCACCCTACATTCCCTGACAGAGTTCCTGTGCAGCTCCTGCAAGGTATCTAGAACACATGGAATTTTGCATTGAAGCTTTATTTCCAGGCTAAATACACCATTTCAGTGTTCCCCAAACCGGACAATGTATCTGGAAGACAAACAGATACATTCAAAACAGCCCAAACACAGTCTGATGCAGACTGAGCTGGCTGAACTTTCAGCACGAACAATCCTGTTGGTTTGTCCAACAGTCATTAAGTCTTTCTAGGGAATTCCAAGCAAGATTATCTTCCATCACCACATTACACCACTCCTAACAGGTTTAAAGTCTCATCCTGATTCACAGTGGAAGCTCATTATGAAGCATGAATCCTGTGTGCTGTCTAGTATCAAGATTAAATCCGTCCATATGTGAGGGATGAAAAATTCTTCCTTTCTGATAAGTTTTTTCTGGAGTAAGCAAGTTCCTTCAGGTGAAGAAATAGTTGAGCCATGTAATGAGGCCCTGAAAAGTGTCATTCAGATGAAATCAGATTAAGATAACCTCAAATGACAAGCAAGAAGAGAATGTTTATTTTCCCTGATTTGCAGTGGCTTTGCTATACTTGGCCATGACACAAAGAATTGAGCTCTGATGAGCATTGCAAGAAGACAAGATGATTGTTTTACCAGCTTGAAAGAGAAAGGAATCTGGGGAATTAATTCTTATTTATATTATTGTGAATATATTTTGGGTTTTGGCCTGAGGGGAGAAAAAAAAAAAGACCAAAGGACATTAAAAACCTGCACTTTTTTCTGTAGCATTTTTATCAGCTGACACAAAGCTGGCCAATTTATTGCTCTGACTGACAGCAGCTGATCAAGTGCTCCCACAGCCACTATCACAGTGTGAAACATTGGGTTCAAAATGGTGATGGGTTCATTTGCTGTAATTCTAAATGGGACACAGCCCAAAACCAGGATCCCAGCTCCCTTGAACTCGAACTGTTCAAAATTCAGATCCATATCAAAATCTTACTACTCAGCCCCATCACTACTTAATTTATCAAGGCTGTTACTGGCACAGCACTTCATTCTGGCTGTCTCCACAATCCCTCATGTGGCAGCCACAATAAATTATGCAGCTGGGAATGCAATAACACACAAAGTAATTGACCCGTGCAAGGATAGAGACCTCTCTCACGTGGCTTTGCTGCAGCCCCATGCTGGGCAGAACAGCACTGCCCTCTGCCAAGGGGATCAGGGGTGGATCCTCTACTTTCTTGCATGTGAATAAATCTGCCCTATTCAGCCAATACTTCTTCCCTCCTGTCAGGTAGCAGTAGCACTGGATAACATTGACCGGAGAAGATTTCCCTTAAGCCAGACTGCTTCCATCTTTTTAAGAGCCTCGTGAGTGAGCAATGCTATAACCTGTAGGAATTCTCCACGAGGAGAATTTTTCCATAGGAAAACCCATGAAGACTTCTCATGTAGGGACTTAGGTGCCTGTAATAAAGCCTTCACTTTAGTCTGCTTGCTGGAGAACTGGATGCAGATTCAATAGCTAATGGGATCAGTATTGCTACCTCTAAAGCCAGCAGTGTGGTGAAACACAACTATTAATACCTGAACCTAAAGCCCAGAGGATAGTTCATTTGGCTGAGACTCAGGAGATGCATGACAAATACAGCAAAAGTGGATTAGAAATGGGAGCCAAAGGAGCCAGCAAAGTGCACCCAATGGCTCTTAGTAAGGAGTATGCAGCAGTAAAGGCCTGTGTCTAAGTGCTGAGCAGCCCCAAATTGTTTCTTTATCCTGGCTTCTATGAGGGAGGACCCCGCTGCAATGATCCAGATGGCACCCTGTGCTCCATGAACTGCATTCTAAGGTCTTCAGGAGACGAAGCCAGTACAAGATCCTCCCTACCCTGGAGCTAACCTGAGTTTTCTTCCAAGGCTGGCACTACACAACTTCAGCCACAGCAATCACGCGCCATTCCTGGTAGTGTTTCCAGCTGACAAAGACCTTGACAGATGGGGACTCCTCTTTCCTCCTCACCATGGCCCTGCAATTAAGTGCTCTCAAGACACTTTTCCTACATCCTCAAGCATTAAAACCTCCCAGAGGAGCAGAGGTGGACAAACAACAAGCCTCAGCTTAGCTCCAGAGCCTACTAGAGCTGCTGGCTTACAGATCACAGAATGACCTTCCCTCTGCAAAGGGAGAATGAAGGCAGCTGTGTTCCTATGAGATTGACAGCTTTCCTTCCTTCAGAAAAAGGCGCTCCACAGCCTTCCCTTACGTCCATGCAGAAATTTCCATGGGACAGATACTGAGCAGCACGGCCTATGGTAATGCTCATAGCTAGTTTGCACCTTGCTTTCTGTCTGAAGCATCAAGTATTCACCACAAATGCCGAGCTACATATGGTGCAAGATATACATTATTCCACTGGCAGCAGTTATATGACACTGTAAGTAAAATAAAGTAACAGGTAGATACATTTTTCTTGTTAATCACAAACCTAATTTTCTATTAAAATGTATGAGATGACAAAATCTCAACAAACTCTTTAAAGCTATTACTAGAGGATAAAGTATTCCACCAAAGTATTAATATTAACATCATTAAAAGAGTTTTATCAAGTGTGCCTTTATCTCCAGATTGCAAACAATAGCAGCCTGAAGGAGAGATATGCCCTTGAGTATTGTGGTATGAAAACCAACAGCAGTTTTAGAGCCACATAAAGTCTTCTTGTGGCTTCAAAATTAGGGGGAAAAATTTCTTGGAGCCACAATTATAAGAAGTAATAGAGTAAATGAATTTATTTTTCATCACCTTGGGCTCTGAAAAGAAAACATTTGAGAATTATATTGATAAGAGAAAGAGCTGAGATATTCAAATGCATTTAATGTTGTTTTAATTGATTAAACTAGATCAGGAGCATTTGAAAATGCATAAAGTAGCTGTTTCTGCAGAAATATTCAAAATATATCTGGTTCAGAAGATAGGTGATGCTTTGTACATGCAAATGATACAAGATGTCTATCTTCCATAAATCAAATAATGTCTTCGAGTCCAGCAGATTGAGTCTTACATTTTTAGGGTGTATTTTTGCCCCACTCATTTGTTCATATCACAAAACTCTTTCTCCCTCCTTGTGGGGAGGGAGTTCCAGAACATTAGAAAAGGGATTTTAGAGATAGGAAGACAAGAAAAGATTTAGGTTCTACTGTGACAAGCCACGCTAAGTTTGTCCAGATGTCTGGTGGTGTCAGTGAGTTACAGGTATCTGAGTCACAGATCAAAGCATGTGAAAGCCTGGACAAATCCCCCAGTTGCTATTTGGAAAACAATATCTACTTCCTAGCATCTGATTTTCAAGACAGATCAATACCATTTCACCTCTGAGGATAAGGGTGCATTTTTTGAAAGTACTAAACCACTGACCTGTGGATACCAAGAGCACCCCATTTGGTATCCCCAGCTCTCAGATCACAAAACACAGGTTTAGTAGAGCCTGCAATGTCCACTCTCCTGCCCAGGCCCTGGCAGTCCTATGATAATAGCCCAGAAGCAATTCTTCTTCCTTTTGCAAAGATCAGGGTTTTTTATAAATCCCAACATTGAATTACTTCAACATGTTTACCAATGGGTCTTGTGGCCATGAAGGTATGGTCCAGGAGAGAGGATAGAGGTAACCAAAAGCCAGTCCACTGGAAGGCCTGTAACAATATCAAAATTCCCAATCTTGACAAGGTCCCTTTAAAATG
Organism: Regulus satrapa; assembly: GCA_013396955.1. Lineage (NCBI taxonomy): Eukaryota > Metazoa > Chordata > Aves > Passeriformes > Regulidae > Regulus > Regulus satrapa. The sequence goes on from VWZN01000151.1 coordinate 89,727, forward strand.
TTTCTTTGTTTCATGATCATAAACTCAAAATAGTCCCCTTTGCCACATCACCATAACACTGCTCTGAGATGAGAAAAATAGAAGAATATTGTACTGTAGATGTCTGTCTCCCAGCTGCATTGAGTGATGAGGCTCTCTCTTCCCTGTATGTTCATAAGAGGTAATTTCTTCTAGAGCCTCTCCATAAAAAACTCCTTACAGGGAGCCCACCATTAATCTTGAGCACAGTAAGTATTAGCCAACATGGTAAAAAGAACATTAAAAAAAATTTTGTCTCTAAGCTGTGGAAGCCTAAATAATGACAGTAATAGCATAATCTCACTCTCGCACACAAAGTTGTTAACTGACAAAAATAGAGTTCATGCAAAGCAGAGTACACAAGCACAGCAGAAAAGCACAACTTTCTTCACTAATTCCCAAATAAATAATACTTAATATATTGCTTTTAAGTGCTTCATTTATTTTAAAGAAATACTTCTAAAAGAAGTGTTCCGATGACAGACCATGAAGAGCACTTTATAAAAGATTAATTATATCCTGAAAGTTGCAAGTTCACAGAGTAAGAGGACTGCTGTATAAAACACCAATATACCATCCTAATCAGCCACCCATTTGAGCTGGGCCTGATCCTGAATTTCCAGCTGAGAAGTGGAATTATTTAGCAATTATTTAGCAGAACATAAATATTTAGAGACAGATTCTGCTAACAAATCTTGCCTCTAGGAGCCAGGCCCATAACAATATTCTTGGCACTAGTTTTCCACATATAAATCACCCCCCTTCCCCC
>VWZN01000151.1:90957-103154 GCA_013396955.1 Regulus satrapa
TTCCTTCCTTCCTTCCTTCCTTCCTTCCCTCCCTCCTCTGATGGCTGTACTGGAGCAAAATTATAGTAGTTCAGCAAAGATGTGACATGAAAATATTCCCCACTACTAAAGCTCATTTTACATGCATCATTCCTGGCACAACTCTCTTTCTATTAGTTTATACAGAATTCAGGGAATCCTGCAAGTTATTTCTTGCATCTGTTGCAACCTGGCCATTTTTTTCTTCTGTGGAAAAGCCCATATTTTGACAGCAAGCCCATAGTGTTACAATAAAATTGTCTACTTGCCTTGCTTTGTTTGGTTTGCATATTTTAGACACAAATGGAGCATGTCACAAGTTCACTGCTTCAGTTTTGTAGAGCAGATCTTGAAGCCTTACGAGAGGAAACAAGCTCTGAGGATGAGCTGTTTAACTGCAAGTAAGGAGGTGTTGAGCAGACAGGGAGAGCAGTGGCCACAAGCAACAGCCCTTGGATACAGTGATCTGCCTGTACCTTCCTTATCACAAAAGCAAGTCATGGTTAAAAACATGACTCTTCAGGCCTTCCCGAGGTTCCACAATGTATTAGGGAGAAAAAGAATCAAAAAGCCCCCAAGCCAACCTCTGCTGCATGTATTTGTTCAAACAACTGTTTCATGCTGCTGCAGCTTGAACCTTGCAGTTCCAGCAGACTTTAATTCATGGAAATGTGCCCCAACAAAGAGCTTACCAGTTTTCAACTCTAAATGCAGAGGGAAAAGTAGCAATAGCAGCAGCACCACAGCTGAGTTCTCTATAGATGGTAAATAAATCATGGGAACAACAATCCCCAATTTCACATTAATTGTTTGGAAATCTCTACAACATCAAACATTTTGTTTAAAATCTAGAAAAAACTCAGCACAGCTCTTTTGTTGTTTCTGTTGTTGTTTTGCTTTAAAATGATTTGTTCTAAATACAGTTTAACATGCAGATGACTGGTTTGAGAGTAGTCTATTTCTTCAAGTCAGAAAATAACCCACAGTAATGGTTTGATATGGGGATATCAGCAAAGACACTATTTAATAACATATTTAATAGATACCTGGAAGTACACTCAACTCTTGAACACAGATGGGGACATCAAGGCCTTGGGTTGGCCCAATAAATTTGGCTCTATTTGACTTAATTTGGGAAAGAACACTTTTCAAATCAGAGTGAATAGTCCCTCATTGATTGTGAGGCATTAGAGGACCACAGATAAAACAAATCTGAAGTTCCTCACAAAATAATGAAAGAAGTTAATGACTTGCTAGGTTTGTTTATTTTTACTTTGTTAGTGTGACATTCAGAAAGGAAGAGTCAACTCAGTTTTTTAAGAACCTTTGTCTCTGCTCATGTTGCACTTTGACATATACAGCCTGATCTTGCCCTTGTTCTTTTTTAATTTGTTTATTTGTTTGGCTGATTTATTTGCAATTCAAACCCATATCAAATTACTGCCCAGTAACAACATTTCCTTTTTTTACAGAGCAATTGCTTTCCATATTTTCACTTTCCAATGAATTTCAGTGTTCTGGATCACTTACCTCTATTGTTCTATCTGAGCTACTGTTTTTCCCCACACTGAATCCCTTTATGCTGTTTTTGCCGATGATTCGACTCTCTCTATAGCCTATTGTCATTTTTCTATCTTCACTCAGATTTGCAACTTCTTTTGACTTTGTATCATCTGACCATGAATTACATTAGCATAACTATTTCTTTCCTCTTCCAAATTTGATGCCTAACAACCAGCTCCTTTGTGTTGAAAACAAAGAAGTAGTTAAAATATAACTCTCCAATGTGTTGATAAAAGCTGTCACAGGATTTCCCTAATTTATTCCCAGCAACTACCTGGCCTGTATTAATAAATTCACCTAAAGTTAGGGTTTTTTAACCCAGTCCTTCCTCAGTGATTAGCAAAATAAAAATCCCAGCAAGATGAGAAAACAAAACAAAAAAATCATTAAATTTCTATATAGTCTTCACTTTTCCCTGTTTCATTCCATGTTCCTCATTTTAACCTTTCTGGCTAAATTCTTAATGGTGAAGTGGAAATAAAAAGAAAGCAAATTGAACTAAAGTCTATAGTGCTGAGTCATTGCTCTCCTCCCACTCCTTTCAGCTGTGTCTGTTACAGATAGATGGATTCAAAATCAGCCTCTGGGGGTTGGTAATTATGGGAGATGTGGCAATGGGACTTGGGGACAGGATAGGTAGTAGAGAATTTTTTTTTTAATTGTGGGGGAGGCTTTCTCTAATTCTTAAGGATTCTAAAATAACCTGAATATTCCTTTTGAGCGAAGCATTCTGGCCAGATTTTCTTGCACTATGTAGCATTTTAGGTATATAGTAAGATGAGAAGGGATTGTGGGTTACTTAAATCCCAAAAGAAAAATACTGAGAATGAAGTGGTTACATCTGGGAAAGACTTTTTCAGAGGAACTGAGCATAAAACAAATTATTTACCAGTGATCCTTAGCTTAAGTTGCTTTTAATGCAAGCAGCCATATTGTATTAAGGGAGCTTTTGGTATGACTGTAAGATGTGGGTTTATAACTGTGCTGAAATTGAACTGCATTTTAAATCTTTATGAGATAGTATTAAAGATTCACTGATATCAGAATATCTACCATCTGGGCTATTGTCTAGTAGTTGGGAAATGGCTATTTCTTGGAGCCTCCAGTCTATTTTAACCTGCCATCGGCTCTAACACCTGTTCCCCAGACCATTTTGTGGGTACTAATGTCTTTTCCTATTCTCATGGTGTTGCACAGGCAAAAATGAATGAAATTCAGACATCACGTTCTCCTGGAGGTTTCACGTGGTCCTCAAAGTTCCTTCTCCTCTAGCAGCAAATCCTCAAATTAATGCAGCCAAAACAATGCACCCAACGCTGCAATACCAACCTTTGTTTCAGAATGTGTCCCAACAAAAGGTGTTTAGGAAAAATACTTCTGATTAATAAAATATTCTCCTTCGCTACCCATCATCCTGCAAACCAGTTGGTGACATGAGCCAACTGTGTCTTGGCTGCCCGTTGCATGCAGTAATGTATGGTCCCAGTGTGGATATGGGACCATAATTCACTTGCAGGACTCTGCTGATGTCAGACAGCGCCTGAGCAGTTTATGAACAGTCGCAGAGCCTTGAGTATGAATTACGACCCTGCATTCAGTCCTAGGACATCTGTTGTTGTTCAATAGAGAGTATACTTTCTATAAATTAGGAAAAAAAACCAAACAAACAGGAACAAAACCAAAAACAAACCACAACAACTGCACTACTTCTTCACCCATTCTTCATTTTCCAAAGCATCTTTTTTTTCCCCCCCACTTTATTTGAAACCAAGCAGATTCACTAGAAAAACTGAGCTTTTCCTGCTATTTTCTTGCTAGAGTTGCAGGGCCATCATTCAAGACTATAGTAGTTTTGTAGCACAGGTAAAAGGATGATTTCCCTTTCATGCTTGTGTATGCACAACCATTGACTCTACAAAGTCAAATTCCAACTAAATCACTTAAATACCACTGTTATTTGAGAATTATCAATTCCTTTCATCTGATCTGAATGTAATAGCCTCTTGCCATATCACTTTAATTCTATTTCCATAGTAGGTTTAGTTGCACTGGGGCAAATCTGAAGTAATCTGATGCATTCTGTTTCTTTACCAGTACAAGTGACTTAAATCCTTGGAGTTATTCCAGTTTTTCAGATTTTGGCCCAGAGAAGCTAGTTACAGCATGTGACATCAAAGAGGCGTTTGTGAAAAACTTTGTTAAATGGTCTATTTATGAACATCTCTGGCCATGTGTCATGTTTTCTGTAGGTTTCCCCCTTCTCCTATTTTATTACTAGGGACATTTGCCTGAAAACAGACTATTTGTTACTTAGCAAGTTCATTTGCTCCTGCTGCTTATTCCTCACTTGAAGTCACTCCTGTGATTGTGGCATCATAATTAGTTGCTCTGGAGATGATTATGATGTCACAGAGGACTGTGTGTTATATGGCTGCAAGTGATGAATAAGCAGCAGGAGCAGATGATCTCTCAAGCAATAAAGACCATGTCTTTATGAAAATATCCCTGGAAACAGAAAGGCTGAAATTCTATCTTAAAGCAATGGAATAGTTTCTAGTATGTCAACACTTTCCACAAAATAGCGCTGTTTCTTTTAATGGGGGAATGGTGTTGGAGGGGAGGGGTTATGCCCTTCCTAACAGCTATGTGCATCACTTTAAAATGACTTTTGAAGTATTTAGCCTTCACTTGTCTCTAGTGAATTACAGAGAGATTGAACAAGTTATACCTATCAATAAAAAGATGATGTATCCTATATAAAATAGCACGTTCAATTCTGATGGTCAGTGACCCCCTTTACTGCCTCTCAGTCATCACAGGAAATAGTAAATTACATGGGCACTGACATAAAACCTAAATCCCACCACTGTCCTGCTCCAGCCAGAAGGGTCTTTGCTGAAGAGGTGTTCTGCAGGCCGGGGTAGGCAGACTACAGACACCTGTCTACAGACATCCTGCCCTGTACCTGCAGCAGAGGTTCCTCACACAGGACACTTCCTCACGCAGAAAACTATCTCCCAACCAGGCACTACTTGGTGTGTCAATTTTCTCCTGAAATCCTTCTGCTGGCACAGTGCCCTCAACTTTGGATCTCTTCTTGAGTCTGCTCTGGGTCAAGGAAATAGTTCATCTCACCCCTTTCCTTTTTCACACTGTTTTATTCTCACCTCTACCTTCTTCCCAGCTGCCTACAATGGACAGGAGACAGGAAGACTGATTGCAGGTCACTTACATAACAATAACTTACATAATACCTGAAAAGGAGACATTTCTCCCATAGTTGAAGGTAGCCTGCCACCTTGTTTGCATTCTGTTCACTTGGTCTTGACCCACCTGCATACTAGAGTTGCCCTCTCTAATCCTCTAAACCCCATAGGTAATAATTCCCAGATAAGACCTTATCTCTATCACAGCATTTCAGCCTTTACAAATGTCAAAGCTAATGAATTAGGCATTCCTAAAAAAGTAGGCTTTAATTTATTGTTTAATACATTTTGATGTTGCTCATTTTATCTGATTGGTTAATCTAACTTAATCTAGTGGGACAAAAAAAATCTGCTTGGCGCCACAAAATGCAAGGGAATGCTTTTCCTACTCTGACTACAAAGCCTGCTGTTTAATTGTACAAATATTTGTGGGTTTGGCTAAGGTGAGCACTAATTTGTTATTTTAGCAAAAAGCTTCAAATAATTTAGAACACACTAAGAAAATATTCACTGCCTTTTTGCAAACAGCAATGTGTTAAGTGTTTAAGAGAAACTAGCATGCTACTGAAAGGACTTTGCAAGTAGTTGCTTGAAAAAAAAAAAAGCAAAATTTTCAGTGGTTATTTTCTGGAATGTTGAAAAATACAGCTTGCAAGAACCTGCCTTGTGGGCAGATAATCTCACTGTGTCCCTAGTTATTTATTGTAATTAGTGTTTTGGGCTGTTTTAACCTCTGTCATAGGTTTTTGTTTCAGAGGACTTTACCCTTCTAGACTTCAAGAAGAAAAGTGTCTGCTGCTGCAAAAATAAGAAAGGCAATGATTGAGCATCTGCACAGCCCTGTCGCCGGGCAAATGGGGACCCACTGAATTCAGATAAATACCCCTGGCTCTTAAGGAGGGAAACTTCAATCAACCTCAGCTTCATCCTGATTACAGACCATGCTGTAAGTGATGGTTTACAGCAACACTTGGTGGGATCAATAGCCACGTGGCAGGAGAGTTTCTCTGGGAGCACTTCACTCGCTGGGCAGGATCAGCCAGCAGCTCAGTGGCTGCTGCTGAAGGGCAGTGTGAGTGCTGGGAGGTGTCAGGGCCGTGACATGCCGTGCAGGCTTCTCCTCCCACTCCTTGCAGCAAGTCGTGGAATTGCAACCCATCTGCCAGGATGCTTTTTTGGCAGACATGAGTGGCCTCTAGGGATTTCTTCCTGAAATGTATAAACCCTGGCATAAACTCCAAGCCCAGAAATCTCAGAACACCTATGGCTTTGGGTGCAAAATGGAGCACTCCTTATTTCCTCCATCATGTGCCATGAGCTAAGTGCATAGATTTAAATGGCAGAGTATCTATTGGAAAAGCGAGAAAGGAACAAAACAAAACAAAACAAAAAAACAATAACATATTAGTAATGGCTAACTACCAGCCTCCAGAGCATGCTGGCCACAGTCCAAGCCTTCCCTTGGCAAGAATGAGTGACAGCATTGGTGACAAGTTGCTGCTTTCCTCCTCCAGCTATTACCCTCATGGAGGTGCAGCATTTCCACAGCTATTGCCCCTCTGGGCATCAGGCTACATCACCTTAGACAAGGTCTAGCACCACTACTCCCGATACCAATGCTCCTTTCCATTACTGCTGCTCACTTTCCTTGCTACCTGTCACTCTCACTGCCAGGTGTGCCACACAACCCTCTGGGAGCCCTGTGCTGCTAGTATGTCCTCCACTAGGCCTTTGTCATGCTGAAATGATTCTTCCCACTGCTGCTTTAACTCCCTCTAGCTGGACTTCAGGGCTTCCTTTGCTTCCCTGCTCCTCAAGGCTTCCAACATGTGGCATCAGGCTGTGGTGATGAGACCCCTCTAGGAGTCTCAGGGGGAATGAAGGTGTCCAAACTTTTCACAGTTCCCTCTTGCCTCTACTCTGAGATTCAACACAAATAACCTGTCTGGAGATAAAACCCATTTTCCTCTCCTTCTCAAGTCTCCAAGAAACAGTGGAAGAGCTCTCCCACCCCTGGAGCCTTGTGGCTTTTCCTGAATCTCTTCACCAGAAGCTGTTGCTGTACTGCGGCCTTGGGCCCCACCTTTCTACTGTAACTGTTTGTTTGCTTGTTTTTGCCAAAAGCAGATAAAACACACATCAATTTCTTTCTTGAGGGGGAAAACACCAAAGAGATTATCAGAAATACACCATGACTCATATCAGCCATTTTCAGAAGGAGACATGAGGTTAAGTCTTTAGCTGGCTGGAAGAAATTGCTGAAAACCTGAGCATGAAGGAGACATTTCTAATGTCTTTCTTTGTGGTGCTAGAGGGAAAACCAGAGTCTGTGCACTTCTTTCTGGGCTTTCTGCTCAGATCAGCAGCAAGGTTTTATGCGAAGCGATGGCTGGTTGATTGAATATGATTGAAGCATATAAACTTCACCCAGCTAAAAAGGACATGGAGAGAAAAAGCTGGTAGTTAAAGGAAAGGGGGATAAATTGGGAATAACCTTCATCAAGAGGGCAGAAAAATCACCGGTCAAATCATCTCAGGCATTCAAATATCCTCTTGATGGAATGCCTACCTCTAAACTGGGTTATTTGCCACCCAGAAGTAAAAAAAAACCACAGCCATTAGCTTCACACATAGAAGAGCTTTGCCTTCATTTGGCTACGGGTCATACCTATGTGACCCCTTGTGACTTGCTGTCCTCTACAGATGTGTGGGTGTGCCTGGAAACCCTTCAAAGCCATCCCCAGCCTGGGACCAGAGCAGAAACAATTGCTGTCCTTCATGCAGGAACCTCCATCGGTGCCCAGACAGTTTTGAAAACTCTCTATTCACTAACCAGTGTTTGTCTCAGAGTATGGTAAGATGTAGGACCTTAAACAAATGCCCTCTCTTCAAGAAAAGTTTGGGGGTTTTGTTGCTCCAAGTTAAACAGTGTAAAAGAAAGAGGATGTAGGTCCTGTCGATCCCCCTAACAGATTTTNGGAGGACACAGTAACTGCTGAGACTGCGGAAGTATTATCTTGCTTTCAGAGAGCTCTCTGATGAGGAATTCAGTGCTGTAGCTGTGGCACGGCACGAGACACGTGGTTGGGATGTAAAAAAGTGAAAAATAGGGCCCAAAGAGCTAGAATGTCTGTGATGAAGCTCCTCCTTCAGCAAAATGGGAAGTGTTAAAGCTCTGAATATCAATCAGCACTTCCCACAGGCAGTGGGATTCACTGGCAGGATCTGCCAGTGTCTCTGAGACACTGAATCCTTTCCTTAAATTAAAATTGTGACCAACTAGAGGCAAAGCAAATTACTAAGGTAATCAAAAATGAGTGACATTGCTCTTGTAAAAGAAATCTACAAAGTAAAATTCACTGTAGGATGCATGAAAACTCCATCAGTTCTTTGTTTTATGTAAATGAACCCCCCAAACACTTGCAAATCACAGAAAACTGTAAAAATGCACCATAGAGTTCAAGTTTACAATTCAATAATAATAGTGTAGAGTATAATAATAATAATGTAATAGCAATAATAATAAACATCCACTGTTTTATTATAACTACAGATTGTGTCTGATTGAAAGTCATTAAAAACGTATGTAAAAATATGGAATGAAAAAAGCAAGTAGTTTTTGTTCTATCTGTTTATGTATAGTAGACTTAATTTCTCTAAAACAAATCACTGGAGAGAGGGGAGAAACAACATGAAAACCCAAAATAATAAACAAACCATTTTTAAGACACATTATAAAACTCCTGAGATTCAACTGTTAAGGGCGCTTTCTCCTAGAAAGATGACAGCAATTATCTCCCTGCAAAGAAGGAGAGAAAAAGAGGGACACTCTCCTGCAGTTCAAAATACTTGCTGAGATTTTCAATCTTGCTTTTTCTCTGTCCTCAAGAAACTCAGTTAAAGGAAGTGGCATGCACTACCGGATACCACCAGACAAAAAGGTACACAAATTATCCACTCTTAGTCAATACTAGTGCACAGAACAAAGCCCCATGGCCATTAAAAGGAGATTTCTTACAATGGCTTTGCCCATGCTTCACCTGTTCACACTTAGGGACAGATCAAAGTATGCAAGCTCCTGAATATTTTTAAGGGATGATTGCAGAAAGAATGCATGGAAAAGCAAATGATTATGGATTTTGGGCACACAAATAACTCTTAAACTTCAATACCATTATTGCATATTTCTGATTTAAACAGGGTACAAGTGAAAACCAGAGGATGCCAACAAATGTGGTTCATCTGGAGTTTAAAATGAGCATTATGTTTTGAAAGCTAAGAAATTTATAAGGTATATTTCCCAATTTATAGTCCATCACTTTTTTATATATGCAAAACAATAAACATTTCTCTTGGGCAACAATTCTACAGATTAGTATAGACAGAAAGAACTTTTTCAAATACTCAGCCTTGGTTTTCCATTTCCTATAATTATCCCAGGATTCTAAGCTATACCCTAATTATACCCCAGGTATATAATTAATACCCTAGGTACTAGCCTAAAACAATCCTCTCTATCCTTACTGTCTGCACCCATCTAATTCTCCTGGGAAGAAAAATGTTAATAAAATAGATGAACTATTGTCATTTTTTTCCCCAAAAGCTTTAGTAGAAAAGGGAGGACAGCTGAAGGGCAAATGGAGATTCTTACTAATTCTAGAATCCTTTTACACAGCTCTTAAATTTTTCTCCAAGCTTTCATAAGCTGAAGGCCTTTTTCTCCCAGTTCTCAGTGTCCTCAATACTGAGTGCTACTGAACTTAGTCTGGTGTTTATACTTTACTACTGTCATGAAAAATAGTATTTACCCTGTGGACGTTACAGCAGAGATGCTGCTCAGTAGCTAGAGAGATCCCATATGAACCATTCATTTCTGTCCTCTGCATCTCAAGAGAGTGTGAATGGATAGTTTCTTTCTGACGGTGCTATAGTTCAATACTCTGAGTAAGTTTTCTACAAGAGAAAGACTTTTGTACCTCTTTAGTCAGCCAGGTGTTATGTGCAGCTGAAAATAGGGAGTGTGGAGTACAGGCTGGAGTGGTGTCCTACTAAAGCAGAGAGATTAAAACCTTCCTTCTTTTTTTTTTTTTNTTTCATTTGGTCAATCAGCTCGGCAAGATATGACATTGATACGTTGATCAAGTTGATCAAGTTTCCAAAACAGCTTGAGAAACAATCATTTACTTTTGACCAGTCTCAATTATATCTTATCTACGCTAGGTCACATAGTCTATCAAACATATAACTTAAAAATAATGGCAATGGTAATTTGGAACCGGCAAATGCAATGTTATGAAAGGTTAAATTTAAATTTCCCCGGGGTCAAAGGTATTTAAGGATAATCTAGGCACTGGTTTGAAATACATCATAGTTAGCTACCAGATGAAAATTATTTTTCTTGCAGCAATTACCATGGTAGTCCCAGAAGGGATTTGTTATGTTAAAACAGCACTGAGACTCCAGAACTGTTCACAGGCAGGTTTTTAGGCTGCTTTGGAGGGCCTGCTGTTTGCTTTTGTTGGCAAGCATGACCTGTATGTTTATTTTATTCCTTCTTTACTTCACATGGTGAATTTTGTTCTCTGCGTGTATGAGAGGATTACAAGCAATAGATGTTAAAGTTTCTGTTTACCTACAAGGCATGTACAAACAGAGGGCCTGATCCAAACCCTGTTATCATCAGTGGAAAGTTGAGTCATCATCTCTGAAGGTCTAGTTGCCTTTTTCAAGGTATCAAATACAAATATATATTCTTCAAGAGCCATGTTTGAAAATTTTAAATATATTCTTTAGGGAGAAAAAAAGAGGAAACCATATTTTCTTTAATTTCCCTCTAGTTGGTGGGTACTTTTTTCTAAGGGAAACTTTCTGTGTGACTGAACTTGAGTTTTAAATCTATATGTCATCAAAAATTATTCCACAGCTGTGGCTGGAGATCAGTTTTCTCTTGAAGAATTTATGAAGCTTATAAAGTTCTTTCAGTGACTCCTAGCAATGTACAAGACAATTCTTTGACCCACTCACCCTTACCCTGTGGGTACTGCTCATAATATGTGGATTTTTGGTGAACATAAAGAATGCAAAACAATGTCAGCATCTCATTTGCCAAGAAAAGAAGTAACAGAAAACCATGCAAGAAGAGGGTCAGCCCACCAGCAAGGGTGGAAAAAGAGCACACCTTATCATACACACTAAGCATTATGGAAATAAGTCTTCACATGGTGCAAGAGGAGACCTCATCACATTCCTCTCCAGGGACTCAGCAGGAGGTAAAGAGCAAAACAGCCTTCGTGTAACACATGAGCACATCCTGTAAAGAGCACATATAGATGGTGAATCTCTCTAAAAACTGATACTTAGCATGCTAAGCAAACAAACAAGCAGCTGAATACATGTAAATTAGATGAATGGCTTGGGTATAGGAGACAGGAACCTCATAAGTCAAATGATTCCCAGCTTCCAGAAGGATTTGCATATAGCATAAGGAGGGACCTTCTGCAGATGCAGGTTTGCTAGCAGGGTGTGTGCCTGGGGAGCTATGCCTTTGTGGAACTGGCTGATTGGAAGAGCAAATTAATAGACTGGGAAAAAAAAATCCACTTTCAAAACTTCAAAATCCAAGTGCCTGGATGCAGTGTGTTCATTTTCATGCCCTCTGTGTTAGTAGGTTGCATTTTCCTGGTTGAAGCACCTTGCTTTCCTGCTGAGATACTTTAGTCAGCAATGAAAAAGTATTACCTACCAGTGGGAGCTACAAGAAAGAGACAATTCCTGTGACTGGGCACTTGAATGGGATACAGTCCCCCAGTCATTGTTTGCCTCTGCTGTTCATTTATTAAACAAGAAAAAAAAAATCCAAGTTGTTTGTAAGGTCTTCAGAGTAAGAATTGCCCCTAATGTTTGTCAGCATAAGGCCTAGCATGCTAGATGACGTACCTGCTATGTGACTCTGCTCTGCAGACAGAAATGATAACCTTCAGGGGGAGGGCTCTCTCACTATACTTGTCTTTTCACAGAGTACTGAGTTGTACTCTGTTGATGCTGAGTCAAAAACATGCACTTTTCTTCCATATTCATTACTGTGCTATTTGGAAGGCTCAAGGACGTGAAGCGAACTTTAAGCTGAGAAGATGTTAACAGAATGTAGACATGAAAATCAGTGTTTCTGCCTCCATCTGTTTCTTGGGTCTCAAAAAACACAAGTGCCTCTGTAGCACAGTTAGTACAGTGACAACTTCTGGGCCCAGTGGGCAGACATTTTTCACATAGTTTTTTTTTTCCGAAAGACTGCCAATACTGAAACCTTGTCACTGCCATTTGTAGTACACTTTTAATTTAACACATCAAGATAAAATTGTTTCAGCCCACTGCCCAGCACTTGCCACCATGACTACTGATCCGAAGCAATGT
>VWZN01000151.1:103339-114601 GCA_013396955.1 Regulus satrapa
AGAAACAAAACAACAACAACAACAACAAAATTTTTTAAAAAAACAAAACCCACAACACTGGAGCAGATTACATTAGAGTGCTAACTTAGTGAGCTAAGCACTATGACCCCAGTCTCAGTCTTTTGGTCTTCTGTGTGCTCATTTGATAACCAGAATAGATAACAGAGATCCAGCATGGACAGAAAAAAGGGAGGGAAGATTGAGAAGGTGGATGTACAGCTGTTAGGGCACCATGGGGTCACGTCAATCACCTAGTAACCTCAAATCTCCATCCTCGCATAGATCAGTTCCTATTACAAAGAAATGCCCATATCTGAAAACTAATGTATTGCTGTCCATGTTTTTTACAGGATGTTTTCTGGAGGCTTGGAAGCAATTCTGCTGAACTAAGGGACTTCCTCCTTACTCCTCTATCTGATCTTGGAGCATTGCTGAGAAATCCTTCAGATAGTTGAGTATACAGTCTCATCATCATGTTGAGATGTTGTCCATTTGGGCAGTCTTCTGGCACTGTGTCACCTCCACCATGCAGAAGGCCTGATAAAAGTGAGAAATTGGATTTGTTTAGAGAAGGCTCTGAGTCCTTTTGCCAGACATGCCACCATAACAATTTAGGTCAGCCTGAAACTTCCTCTTAATTGTCATAAAAAACTGTCTGGGACTGAAGCTGTAGCACCAAGTTAGCAGTGATTTCACTACTACTCACCTCTATTTTTTGAGGTGTCATCACAGGGTGGACAGAGGAGCCAGAGTGGACATGCAATTTATTACCAGGCAAGACAGATGAAAAACAGTTTATAACTTACCAAGTGGGTTCTGCACAATCCTTTGATCTGTTACCCACTGTATTGTTAACACCTGTGCAATGCTCAATAAAACACTCCCACAAGCCCTTTTTGGTATCTCCAAAGTACAGTCTGTTATATTTCCCGTCAATGATGCAGTGCATAACTCATTTAGAGGGGCATGTGAAGTGTTCATGAATGACAAATTAAGATTTAGTTCAAACATCCCTGATGGGGTCTTGGTGCATTTACTAGGTTTATAGATCTGTTTCCTGGGAATGTACCTTATAAAGTTGCATTTGTGGGTTGTTTATTCAATGAACAAAGTGATCCATTATGTTTTTGTCACTGTTTTAGACATGAATGGAAATGAGTGCTTTAAACACCTCTTCTTTCCAATTTTCACAAGAGTGAAAGTTGAAGTACAGCAAACAGAATGACCTGCTCAGGATTGCAAACTGAAGCAGAAGAACACATACTCAAGTGCATTTAATTGTGCCCTACTTCTTCCATCCTGGGCATTTGGAGAAACAAAATTTTTCTAAAAATCTTTGGTTGATAAAACATGGTGGGGGAAAATGGAACACTTAATTTTGAATGGAGAAAAACTAGTTTTAGTTTTAGCTATTCCAGGGATTGAGAATGGTGATTGGAAGACAAGATTATCTCTTCACCCCTTTCTTTGAGTAATTTTCTGGAATTTCTGTTGCTGTCCAGTGTGGAAAGTGATTTAGTGTTTTCAGACCAGAGGGCAAAAAGGGCTGTCTGTCTCATAAAAGCATCCCATTTTTGATAAACTTATACTACCATTTTGAAGACCAAGTAGGTTTTGATAATGTGCCTCTGGCTTCTGAAAGCATTGAGATCTTCTGATTTTTCCTTATTGTTAGCTATATTTTAGCTAGTACTAAACATCAGAGTTACTAAACAGCACAGTGGGAAACTAGATTTAGTTTGCAATGCCACTTTGGGTGTTTGGGGTGGGGGGGGCAGAGGTTTAACCACAATTTCATGCATCTCTGTTAGAGGCCATCAGCCACAACTCTAATGATTTCACTCTCTATGGCTAGCTATCAAATATTTCTTTTAATTAAAACAAAGAAAAGATTTATTGAAAGTTCTCCACTCCAGAAAGACTAATGAACACAAGCAGGATGAAAAATTAATTAGTGGCTTTAATTCTGTGTGGAAAAGCAAGACACTTTGTGGAATTCCAGAAGAAGCTGAGGACAGATCCATTGGTGTGTACCACATTTCTAAAGAAGAATTCAGTATTTGGATGAATTTTCCACGGATGGCCTCAAGGACTTGAAAATCCTTTACAAAGTAACTTCTTCTGGAAAAAATAGAGAAAGACAAAACTTTCCAGGCTCCTTCTTGCCCCACAGAAGGGTAAGCACTTACTCTTGAGTGCTGTGGGAATAAATGTGCCTATGTATGTATGCAGCACAGGCTGCAGTAGCACTGGGATTGCTCTGAAGATTGTGTATTTCACATACACTCTGCACTTCAGGCTTGGCAAGATCAAATCATTTTCCCTACTTCCCTTTCCAGTACAGACACAAAATATTCATTGATGTGGGTAAAGAAGTGTCAGGAGGAAATGTGTTCATTCCCTCTGCCACGGGGAGTTGTTCTGCAAAGTTGTTAGTCTCTGGTAGCTTAGCTGATTCCTTTCCCTGTGTGTTGCAGGAGCATCCAGAAAAGCTTACAAGATACTTAGGGTAAAACCCTTTCCATTTGCAGCATAATCATGTCTGGCTCAGGCAAATTCACTGGATTTAATGTGGTAAAAAAGAAACTTCCTTTTCTGAGCTCTCACTCTCTCTCAAAACAGATTGATCAATAGAGCAACACAGTAAGAGCGAAGACCTGTTTTCAAAGAGGAAAATATCTTGTGAATAAGCCACTGGCCTGAAACTCAAGAAAATGTCTTTGCTTATCACATGTTTGCTGACAGAGAATCCTTGCAAAATGCTGGATTTCCAAGAACAGATTGCTGAACTCCTACTTTCATCTCAGGAAAACTGCAGCCAATAAATCATAAAACCAGAATTACAGAGACTTTGTTTTGGGGTAAAATCAAAACTAGAATTAAACATTCCACTTTCAGAAGATAAACCTTTAATCCTGGACTATAGAGCCAGTGAGCCATAGCCAATAAATAAATTTTGCCACTAAAAATAAAGGGAAAATTATTTGGCCCTGTTGAGCTGTCAGATTTTTTTCCCTTTTATGCACTGTTCCTGTAGAGCCCTAGATCCAGAGGGTGCTGTGGTCAGATTGTTCTCATTTTCGGTTTATTCTTCTCCAACCTCCTGAAAGTTTAGGGCATCCTCAGGATGAATGCTTCAGAGCAAAACTTTACTCTTTGCTATTGATGAAATTCAAGGGTCAGGTAATGCCAGTGTCATTCCAGACAATATTGGAATGAAACATTTTGAAATACCGTGTACTTCAAATCCTTTCTGCTTCTTGTTAAAAGAAAGGTGAAGGACAATAACACTAAGAAGGCAAAGGACATAGAAGCCAGTATTTACATAATTGACTATTTACATAACTTGGAATTTGAATTTGGTCTGAAGTAAGGAAGGAAATTTTTTTCCATACGTAAGATTGTTGCAGAATTGGGAGGAATTTTGCTTTCCTTGTAGTAATATGTAGCTTTTTCCAGAAGTATGTCTATTAAGAAATGCACTCACAGCTGGCTAGTGTACTGGTGATATTCCTGTCCTCTCCTGATCTCCCTTTGTGGCACATTGCAATTTTGTGGATGTTGCCTCTAAATAAGTGTAGAGAATATAGGGAAAGACTTTGCAGGTTGTGAAATATAAAATGGGTGTTCTGTGACCACTCGCCAGACAAAATATCTCCCAGAGGTTCCTGTGACTATGGGGAAATTATGTCCAACATTCCTATGCAGGCTTTAAAAACAAATTTTGAAATTTAAATATTACTTTGTTTTCCATAATTGCAGCAAACAGCTGTGATCAACGTTCAAGTAGACCAAAGAAAAATATCTTTCAGTTTTAACATTTTTCCTAACAAGTTAACTATCTGTGACAAATTTCAGATATGTGCTACTCCAGTCCTCCTATTAGAATTCATTCCATGCTGTGGCTTTTAAACTTATGCTGTCAATTTTAGTCATATTGTATTTTACAAGAGATTTGGTGCTTGTTTGCTTCATTCTTAAGTTAGGCTCATTCATTCTTGGAGATAGCTTCTTCTATCAAAAAAGGAAAGGAGTGTGAACTTTTTGCAGTAAGGGTCTCTTAGGCATCACTTTGAAGACAGATCTAGCAAGAAATTTAAAATTACATTGGAAAAGGGAAAGACTCTTTGATGATTCTTCTTCATAAACCAAAATGGTTTGGTTCCAAGTCTGCAAGAACTCAAGTTTTGAAAGGTTTGCATTTTGAGTTTTCTATTTTCCAATATCTCACAAACATGGAACCCAGAGTGATGATCCACTGCAAAGTACTAATTTCTGGGGACATGAAAGATACCTACATGAGAGTTTGTATGAAACCCAAAACGTTTCTTCCAGTGGAGTGATTGCTTAATATCCTACTAAATTATACCCCTGCCTCTGAGTACAACTATTAGAAGTGATCCTTTAAGATATTTGGAGATGATGGTTTACGTGCAAGGCAAACAGATTGCATTTGTAACATTTAACACACAATAACGATAATAAAACACACTGACGTGGGTTTTCTCTGTAAACAGTCTCTTCTGAAGATAGAGCCAGTGAAATGTTTTGAGAACTTTGACATTTATAGCTGTATTTATAATCTCTTTTGGATCATTTCCTCATGGAATCACATGTTTGTGTATTTTAAATTCTCTGGAGAAATAAAAATGTTTAAACAAAATAATGATGTGATAGGCACTTTATGAGGGCTTGTTCAACACGCGCACATGTACAAGCAAGGCTGGGTTTGTTCTGAAGTCAGTGAGTGGGAGTTTTGGAAGTGGATATCAAGGAGAGAGCCTCTTCACTGGAATGATTAAAAAGAGAGGAAAAAAGCAAGTATACCCAGGCCTGCCATGGAAGATGGGACTCGCCGTCTGAGAAGTAACATGGCAGTTGTTATGCTTGCTGTACCAATATGAAAAAGAGGTAAAGAGAAACAGGATACACTTATGTTCATATGCATACATATGCCTCGACATGTGTAAATGAATTCACACTGGCACACATCACATAGGCACTTGTATTAGTGCGTAATTCACAGTAGATAATTTATTTGCCAGTCTTTCTACTAATGGCACATACGTGAGCAGACTGCTTTTTTCTAAATGTGACTCTCATACCACAGAATAAGAGGAGGCTTTTACTGCACAGTGAGAGAACAGGTATTTGCTGTGAATATTTGACACTGGATGCTCAAATTTTAGTTGTGTGTGTTTTCACACAAATCATGTGGGTTTTTTTCCTGTTTCTACATTAATGCCATATTAGTAAAAAGCAAAAATATTTGTTTCACAGAAAAGTAAAAATACTTGTTTCATAGAAAAAAAAACAACCAACCAAAAAAAAAAAAAAAAAAAAAACCAAAAAAAAAAAAAAAACCCCAAACTCTTTCCCAAAGGGGGAGAAAAAAAAANAAAAAAAAAACCCGAAACTCTTTCCAACGGGAGAGTATAGATGAATAGGATTAGACTTATATCAGTTGGGTATATTTTTCCTGGGCACCCTGACCTTACTTAAGGCATCATTCAGCTACTGGGTTAGATTGTCACACATGTACTTCAGCCCACAAAAAAGAAATTAGTCATTACAGCAGGAGACAGAGAAACTGCTTCCCAAATTCAGGAAGAAAAAGCCCTGGGAGGCCTGTGCCAGTATTGCCTTCAGCATAACTATGTCTTCACAACCCAGACCCATATCTCCTGTAGAGTCTGGTGGAGGGGGATTGAATGCCACATTCCAAGAGCAATCACATATCTCAGATCTTCCAAGGTGCTAAAAAATTGTATACGCACAGAGAAGGAAGTTCATTTTTAAACTCAAGCAAACGCTCACCCAGAATGTTTTACAATGCTCAGTTTAGCTTTCTCTTCTATTTTTTTTCATATTCAAACAGTATCACAAGCGTGTCAGGAGTGTTTCTAAAAAGAAAAGAAGATACAAAGAGCTTGTAAGCCCTGGAAATTTTTTTCTATGTCAGCTTCAAAATTCTCACCAAAGCTGTGTAAGAAGCTTGCTAGAACAGCACCAGATGCTCAAGTGTCTTCACTAGTTGGAAAATGATAGCAATTCAGGAACTACACATAGCTCCCATTGAAGTCAGTGATATCAGATCCCTACTGATATAAGGAGTCACTGGATGAAACCCTATCTTTGTTCAGTAAGTTCCCTATCTTCCAACTAGGAAAGAAAAAAAAAAAGGCAGATATGGCTGGAAATAGAGGCTGTTCCAGAAGGAATACTGAGTTTTTAAAGTCTAATAGATGCTCTTGTAATACAGACCTTTTCTTCTGGGGATTTTGCAATACTCGGAAAGACAGAACTGTTTACAACTCTTCCCTGAAAAATAAAAAACTCAACTGTTCTTTCTCTCAAATGTTGATTTTGCTTCTGTTTCTAGCAGCAAATACATATTTTGTTCTGTGATATCCAGTGAAACCCGGGAAAACCAGAAGAGGAAAGCACACAGATTCTGGGATAAAACATGTCATTATTTAGCATATTACTGCCCAAATATGTCTTAAAAGACAAGAATTGCTTTAGCCCTAGCTTGTGGATGAAGAAGAATTGTCACTAAGAAGTAGTTCAAGGGATGGAATGACTTAAGCAGAGATCTCTGGGGAAGGGAAGAGAAAGCAGAGGGTACAATTCTAGCATATAAAACTCATGTAAATAAAGCACTGACCTTTACTTCTGAAACTCTGTTTCAAGTCCAGACTTCTCTCTTAAGTAGAAGTAGACAAAGGTTGGTGGAGAGGTTTATTCCTCCGTGATCTGTGCTAGGCCCATCAGACATCCCAAGGGAAATGATTTGAAAGGTCACAACATAGCTGCTGGCTGTCTTTTAGCTGTGGAAGGACCTCCAAACTTCACTTATTTATAGAGTCCTCCTGATGATTGAAAACTATCATTTGTTGTTGTTTTGACCTCTTAACAAGTATTCAACTGAGTTCCAGAGCATTTAAAGTCTAGGGAATTCCATGCTGAGCCAAAATGAGCAAGAATATAGCTTTTGGCAATTGCTTGTCAGCTATATCATGCTAGGTACTTTTTGCAGTCTGTAAAACAAAACCATATGCCTCCTCTAAACTACTCTGCTGACCCACTACATGTACTCAGTTACTGAAGTTCCCAGTTACTCCTTAGAAAAATGACCCAGAATTTTATAACAGATTAGAAAATCCCACAGTAGTTCCCAGAAAACTGTAGGAACTTTAATTGTGTAAACAATGTCTAGGTAAGAGAAATAATTCCTGTGACTCATGGAGACTGTGAGATATTTAATCTTTTTAGATGACACACCACAGGCTTTAAAGAAGCCTACATATACCACTATCCACTAAAAAGGTATTTTCTGAATCCTTTACTTCTTCTCACCATGGTCAGATTTCTTTTTTTCCTCATGTATTTTCTCACTTACCATTCTTTCTCCCGTTGTGCTCATGTTCCTACATCCTTTTCCTTCTCCTTATCTGTTCATCCACACCAAGGATCTGCCACAACAAATTACATATTTTTGGCAGAGAGCATACAGTAGGCTAAAAGAAGATGTGTTCCTTTGTTTTTCTTCTGGCTAGATCTACATGTGCTGAATGACTCAAAGATCAAACCCCCAAAACACTGTCTATAAGCCACTAAACAGTATGCAGTTTTTATTAGAGATGTAAAATGTCTCAGTATTACAAACTCAATTCTCCAACCCCATCTTTGACCAGAAGAAAACATCCCAACCTTTTTTAACTAGAATATATCTACTTAAGTGTATCATAAATGACTGAACTAAGTGAATCAATAAGCAAGGGGGGTTTTCATTTATGGATAGAAAGAACTAATCGGTAGTAATATGATTGTTCTCTGTAGAAAATGGGTAAGGTATAGAGTGCTGCTGTGGAGACATAGGCAGCATTAGTCACTGTCAATATTCTCAGAGAGTTCTACCCATTGTGATGAAGCTTTATAAATCTTTGTCATGTCTTCAGTGCAATAGACACACAAATCTACTTACAGTTCAGGTAACATATTAACATAAACAGCCAAGTACCAAATAGGATATCTGACAATTTCCTTTCAGGGATGGGGGTTAGATTATGAGGTGATATTGTGCTGTACTATCTTCCGTCTTTTTTCTTCAATAATCAGTGTATACAAGGAAGAAAAGCAGATTTAAGAGACACTCACAGATGGCATTAAAAGTTGATTGAACAGTAAAACAATATGCGTCATTTAAATATGAAAATCATGTCTCCCATTTACTAGAGATGCTACTCACCTGAGCCCTTTCTGAATGTTATTCAAATAACATACTTTTTCCTTAAAGATATTTATTGTACCCAAACTGATCATACTCTTATGAGTCGATTCTGGGTCTGATCCTCTCTAGCTGCCAACTGAAATGAACCTAATGACATTACATAAATTCACACTAACTGATGTTTTGGTCCCTTCTCATCCATAGCTAGGATGTAGTTGTCTCGCTTATTTCTACACTAGTCATGTCAACATCTAGGAACTGATGCCCAAGAGGTATAGGAAAATAACTGGTCTGGTCTAAGCTATTTTTTGAGTCATATTGCAGAATGATTCGTTTTGGTTCCATTTAGCAGCAGTCACAAGTGCCATAAAAATCCACCTACAGTGTCAGTTAAGGGTTGAGACCAGCCCCTGTTTTACATTGGCATGTTGATTGGCTAGTATTATCTCTTTCTCTCTCCTCTCTCCAGCTCTTGTCTTTTCAGGCAATACTACTCACATCATATAAGTCATGAAATGTCATCAATGGGGCACTTGTCACTATGAAAAGAAGATGAGCGAGTAAGTCAATAAATTCTTCTCAAAGTATAGTAAGTGTCTGGCCCCATCTGTCAACGGCACACAGTGTATATTTCTGAGTTCCTGTTCATTGTAAAGTATTATTTTAGCAGATGTTCCCAGAGGCAGAAGGATTTGCTCCACTGTCCCAACAGGCCCAGGATAAAGACATGATGAAGAAACATGAGCTAGGAAAGGTAGACATTGTGGTTTCTTTTGGGAGAGTGGAAAATAAGTAAAAACAAAACAACAAACAAACAAAAACACCCCACTCCTCAAATATTTCCTTCATTATGATCCTTTAATACTGGAAGCCAATGCATCAGGAAGCAACTGTTTGATTCAGGACTTGAATAAGACGCAGTGATAAATAACCAGAGTAACTGTACAGTGAATGCCTCAAACTGTGTGCATGCAGAAGAGACACGGAGAGGAAAAAAAAAGTATGTTTGTACAATTATACTTATGCCCAAAAGTAATTATTGAGTGGTCTGCACTCTGGTCTGGAGGACAAAAATAATCATGTATTTTCCCATAAAAATAACAAGGTAATTACTATGTAAACACTATGTCTCTACATGGCAATTACTGCAGGCCAAGTTTTGCTCCACCTATTCATACTGACTGCTGCTACCAGGTGAACTGGTCCCCACCTCCTTGTACCACAGTGACTATTTGGAAACTGTGTACTGAGTATGAGTAAAGGTGACAGCCTTGTGTAATTAAATGGTCAGTGAGCAATTACTATGTGGGTAAGCATAATGGAACACTGCAAAAGGGTCTCTAAGCAGATTTAAACACTGCATTTTGAGAGTCAACCTGTCCTGCTTCCATTGTCAGTAGAAAGATTTCCTTGCACTATTTTTTTGTTCCACTTCTATGCCACTTTTAAAAAATTCTTGGGTTAAAGAATAGAACCATAACAAAACCATGGAAGTCAAAGGTGCTTGAGAAGGGGTACATTTATCTCTTCACAACTGTGCTGAGCAGGTACATGTGTGCTGGTAGAGCCATCTCTGAGCCGAGCCAGGAGCAGGAGGAGCACTAGCCATGCAAAATTTTGAATTCCAGTCTGACTTCTGAAAGCTGTTCCAACTGATATGTGTCTTGGTTACCCAGCCACAATATGTTTATTTTCTGTTTTGTCTGGATGCTATGAGAATGAAATCCATTGCTTAAATGTCAAGCACTGAGGACCTGCAGGGACAAAGATGTCATCCACAGAAAGATTTTCCTTCTTTTCAGTGAGCCTTGTATGTATTCATTTGAGCTTTTCAATGCTTGTGTAAATACTGTGCCTCTGTTTTTATTTGATTGCACTTGAGGAACTAAGAGCACTGTGAGAACTTTCATGATCTTGGTGATGCTGCTTCTGCTCTTGTTAAAATCAATAGCAACACACCCTTTGATATTAGTAGCAACACAGTCATGCCACAGGCTTTATAATATGTTGAGGAGGAAAGTATATATTTCATGGTTTTTCCAGCCGAAAAACAACCAATGTGATTTTCCTTAGGAGCAAAAGGAATGGAGAAGTTTCTTGGAGATTGATTATGTTGCTACCAAAGCGAGCAGAATTGTACCTCTTCATAACAGTCTTATGCCTGAATCATCACACTCTACTCCTTGTGCTGGGGTATGGAACAGTGAGTGGCCAGTTGTCACAGGAGATAAAATGAAGAGCCAATATCCCAAAAATTTCTTAGTATAGAACTGAGACATTATAGTGTCTAATTGACAAACTGTCCTAAAAGGTGTTTTTGTTTCTGTCACAAGACCGTTGTCAGGCTTATTATAAATGTGACCCACCAGCACCTAATTGGTATTCCAATATCTTTAAGCTGTGACCTAGAAAGAAAGAGCAGAGCAGAAGAAAGCAGTTAAAAAAAAAAAATCATCTTGTCATGGTCCTAGAGTGGTAGGTCAAATGCCTATTCCTATACTGTACATGCATAAACAGCTCTTTCTCAGCTGCGATTTAATGTTGCTATACCTTTGATTGCAATTACATTGAATCACATTGCAACAAATCTTTGTAATGCCAATCCCATCTTTCCACCTCATTGACAGCTCTGGAGATGCATCTGAAATTCATAGTAGCCTCATAGCCTATGGCAAGAGAAATCCATGCTGCTAAAATTTTATTTTAGAATTCAAGCTGGTTTCTCTCAGCCTAGGATGCTCTGGTTTTAATCTTTTGCTGCCTAGCACAGTGTATCAAAATAACCAGCCAATATTGTTAAACTGTCAGGGGTCCTCACTGCTGCTGAATTTTACCAGTATAAATAAATATTGCAACTTAAGGAAAAAAAGCATCCCTCTGGACAGAATTTTTAACATTAATAGAATTAAGAGGAAAGGGAAATTGTATATAAACTTCAACTTGACAACAACCTTCTCCTTTCTTTTTTTTTTTTTTTTTTTTTTTTTTTTTTTTTTTTTACAGGAAAAAAAGGTTTGGGGGAAATTTTT
>VWZN01000151.1:121813-136813 GCA_013396955.1 Regulus satrapa
GCAAAAAACGAAACAGAGCAGAGCGATGAAAGAAAAATGAGAAGACAGTGGGCTTTCCCTGTCTCATATTACATACTGTCTCTTCCTTTCCTCCTCCCCCCAGCCAGCTAAAGCAACTGGCAGGTGCAGTATTGCTCTGCAGATGGACCAGGAGTGGCACACATACAGTTATATATGCCTGGCACACTCATATTTCCTGCTTTATATCACATGCCAGCTAGCCAGGCAGTAGCCAGATTTGAGAGGACATCCCCAACAGTTGTCGTGCATGGAGAGGAACCAGTCTACTGGCAGTGCACTATTAACCCTTCTCCAAAAATGGACTGAGCAATTAAACCAGGGCAATAATTCTCATTTTGCCCCATTTTTTCGTTGTCACTCATTCTTTGTCTTTTCTTCCTTGTCATAACTACAGTGGATATCTTTATGGATGGGACCTGTTGGTACAGGTGATTTTACAGCACTGAATTCCTCAAAACTTTATACACATTTCTTACTGTCCTTCCTTGTCTCTCAGTCCCAAATCAGCTCTTTTGAGTTTGGGAGTGTGGGAGAATAAAGGTGGAAGAGGAGACCTAAATTTACTCATAAACTACCTCACAGATCACATTTTGAAAAGGTTTTTGGCATTTTGCAACTAATTATTTGGTAAGATTTACAAAATCATAGATTGAGACTGAAGGATCAAAGCTTGTGTGAATCAGATATTTACAAAATCATTGTTTCTAGGCCCCTAAGTATTTTTTAAAATCTGGTCTGGTCTCACTACAGAAGTGCCTATTTTGGTTAAAATTTCATCCAACACTTTTCTTAACTTCTGCCATTTCAAGGGTGGGGAAACTACTGCTGTGTGCATCTGTTGAAATATTGTTGATGAGGTTGCCCTAACAAAGGCACTGAAAAACTAATGTCACCTTCTCCCTGCTAAGTTCTCCATCCAGTGGAAGCCGTGAGTGGTGGAGAATCAGTGGACCAATTCTCACAGCCACTCCACTCCCCATGAAGGATGTAACCAAGAAGAAAGTATGTGAATCCAGCAGGGATGTTCACGGGCATCTTAAAGTAAACTCAAGTTCCCTTTATGCGGCATGGACTCTTTTAAAAAATGACTTCTCTAAACAGAGAATATCTTAAGGAAATATCCTACCAAAGCAGGCTTCAGCCAGTCTTGAGGAAGGAGAGATTCTGCTCCAAATACTTACCATTAAAATTTAAAAAAAAACACAAAAAAAACCCCAAAAAACCACAAAACAAAACAAAACAAAACAAACAAACAAAAAAAACCAACAAAAAAACCCCACAGATTTTGAACATAGCAATAAAAAAATAGAAGAAAACAGCCACAAAATTGTGTTCCCTTAAATCCTGACATTTATCACACCGTGGGATTTACTTTTACTGCAGTATTTAAAGGATTTCCTACTCTTGGACTTGGGAATACTGCAAATAGCACAGTAAATTTAACTACTATGAGCAGTAAATGTCAAGATTTTAATGGTAACTACTGTATGCCAGTTGATTAGAGTCACCTATTTGTGTTAACATGTAAGATCTGACTCTGCCTTCAGTTATGTCTGTGTAAGCCAGGAGTAAGGACACTTAACTCAGGTGAGTTATGATCACATGAAACTTATGTGAAATCAGAATCTAGATCTGTATGAAAAATCTTGTTTGGAAGAAAAACATTAGTCTAAATCACTTATTTCCAGAAAAAAAAAAATCCTTGTTGAAATCACAGAACTGGGATGGGACATCAGGATCCAACACACAGTTCCCATTGCAGGAGTGCTAGTCATATGGGCAGAGATTGGCGACACAAAAATTTATGTTTCTTGTAGATATGAAATCCATGAGGTCAGAGCTGATACTCCTCCTGTCAGAATAAGACCCCACATCTACACATTATCAATTAGGATATTAAACAAATATAAATTAACTCTCTGTATCCAGAGACTTTTTTTCCCATACTTTTCCTTGCAATACCATCTTGCAATACCCCAAACAGCATTCTTGTGCTTTAGAGAAACTCCTTTAATACACCCTCCTATTTCTTTCCATAAAGCAGCATAAAGCAATGGAGGATACTGTAATAATGTGGAAACAGGTGCCACAGGCTGTGGCTCCAGTTGTGAAAAAAGTGTGCTTAACTCTGCTTAACAGACCAAAACCTTACCAAATGACAGCTCTGTGAATGCAAAGAATCTTTTTCTTTATCAAAAGGGCTTTTCCCAAAAACATCCTCTGAGGCCAACAGCAAAGACAAGCCCCTTGCAGTTGATGTTTGCAGAGTTACCATGCAAAGCCACCAGCCCCTTTCTGCAGTCCTACACATTCTTATATCCTGCTGCCTCTCAAGCCAGCAGCCAGCGGCACACACTCCCTGTGAGGCTTCCTTCAGACAATTCATCACAACAAATCTCCAGTCACAATAGGTAACAATATGGAAAATAATTTTGAAGTATCTTAAACGTCTAAAACGTGATGTGTCTTTTTCAGAGGTATATTTTTAATCTGACATTAACTTGTAGATGCTAGATGGAATCTCAAGGTTTGACTCTGACTAAAGGATTTCAAAGTCTTGGTACAGCTAACCACATTTTCTTAGATATACCCCACTTTTATTACCCAGTAGAGGTTATTTCAGATCCTTCTATTTTCAGTCTGCCACACACTAAGTACTCATCATTTTATGACACATAGTTACATGGACTAAGATAATGGTAATTATATCTCATACTTCAAAGCAATTACCCAGTGAGGTGAGGAAGGGCTCTTTCTTCCACATTCCACAATAGAGTATTTGCAGCATGGAGTTATTCACCTTTCTGAGATGCATTAGCTATTGGTCAGAGTCAGAAGCAAGATACCAGATTTAATGGATTAAAGGTCTGATCCATTATCACACATCTTATAATTATCCAGAAGCATAAGTCTTTACAGTAATTAATCAGTGAGAGATTAGTGAATATTCCCGGTGGGAAGATACTAAGTCTGAGAAATAAGTGTAGTTTGGTGATGTCCTTAATTAGATATTGACTCATTATCCAGAATGCTTGTGTTTTTGGACATGATGGTCACATGCAAATAATAATAATAGAAAACCCTATTTTCTTGTAGTCCTTAAAGAATATAAGGTAATTATTCCAGAAATTTACATATGAACTCTAGATACTCTGTGCTAGGGGATTCTGTTTTCAGCTTCTCTGTGGGTATGGATGTATTCTTGTCAATGCTCTGGATGCAGACAGAAAATGGAGGGGGTGGTTTGAGCAAGGCAGCTGTTCTGCCACTCTGACCCCCACAGGAACTTCTAATAAGAGAAAAAAGGAGTTGACAGCCCTTTTATAGGGCCCAGACCAACCTGCCAAGGCATAGAGGGATGGGGAGCCTCTGTGCCCATCAAAGGAAATCTGAAGGAGCAAAGAAGAGATGACAAAACCATGGGAACAAGGAAAAATAATTCCCTGAATTTTGACTCCTGGCTGTTAAGATCTTAAAAGTCCACATGCAGATGATCTGGGATTTTTTCCCCCTAATTGCCTTCATATCCAGCAGCTGACCTGTGTGAAGTATCCTTGTCCTCATGTTCTGAGCACAGCAGTCCTGCAAACAGCAGAAATGGGATCCCAGTGTGGCCTTACTAGTCTCGCTGTAGAGATGGGTTTCCTCCTCATTAGTTTCCTGTATCCTTACCCCGTGCAAGGACTGTTGCACTGGGTTAACTCAGCTTTGTCTTTGCTACTCTCAAGGACTGAGCAGAGAATCATCTATGTCTATCCACACATTCACAAAATCCTCTTTTTCATAGCTGCAGTAGTGCCTATGAGGCGTCATTACTATTAGGTCTAGACATGAAGAATGTGTCCTTACCACCAAAACAGAGGTGTTCAATCTTTTTTACTAATATCCTACTTCATATTAATTTCATTTGGGATTTTTACACAAGGCAATTCCAAAGGAAACAGGTTTTCATAAGATTTCACAGCCCCTAAGGAGACAGAGAGCTAGAAGCGCGTCTCGAGCCTCCTCCACGCCTTGTCTCACTTGCAAAGAAACGGGACAACACTGTGATGAGGTCTGTTAAAGGCTCCCTCAGTTCTTTAGTCGCCTCCTCTCATTCCTGACATTGTGTCCCCTTCTGTGTGCAGCACCATCTCACATTTCCCATACTCCAAATAACTTCTCACTCCTCCCTCAACTCCTTCCTTTGAGGAACCTTCCTTCCTTTTTCTCCTCAACACTCAGCTCGTCTCTCTTCCCCCCAACTGAGCTGTGAGCTTACTGGAACTGGGAATATGCCATATTCTCAAAGTACTCTATAAACATGTTTAATAACAATCTTTTTCAACCCTTGATCTTTCCTGGATGAATCCTACTTAATCCTCACTGAGATTTTTATGAATGGATTTTCCTTACCCTTTGAGCAACATCTTTTTGCTAATATTTTTATGTCAGCAACTAAGTGGGAGATAGACTGTAGCTGCTAAAAATAAAGAATAAAAGACAAAAAAACCCACTAATTACTCAGATCAAAACAAAATCTGCAGAAGTGAGTCATAACTCCAAAGAAAGGGAAGAATGTCTTGCTTTTCACTGGGAAACACAAAAAAAGAAAAAAAAAAACCAACAGAGAATTAAATTCTTCTCCTCCTCTTACACTTAGGAGATTATTGTCATCTTTAAGTTAACCAAATTCAGCTCTCACTTCTAGGCTGCAAGTAAGAAGTGAAAGATGTCACTAAAACACATATGAGGCGCAAGGCAAGAAAGCCAAGCAGATTGAGCTTTGTAAATGAAAGAGATGAAATTGCCACAGTACTAAATAAAAGGAAGAATTCAAAGCAAGGAAGACAAACTACTTCTGAGTATGCAAAGCCAGTAAGATAGTACAACTACTAGAAGGCTGGCTGCTTGCACACTGTGCCAGTTACTGAACAAGCATGCACCAAAATAATTTGTAAATAGATATCTTTTGCTTTGAACTTTTATTTTAAGAAAAATTTTCAGTAGCATGCTAGCTATAAATACTTCTGGATCCATCCTTGGTGCAACTACACTGCAGTATTTGGAAATAAGTCTTTTATGCATTATTTAGTGTTTCAACTGTGGAAAAATACTTTCATAATACAGTAACTTAAATGTCTGAGATAATGCTCATGGGTCAAGTTCACAGATGATGTGAAGAATGATGTAAGTTATATATGAGACTTGCCATATCTTTCTCCTTCTGTAGCTTTTCTTAATACAAATCAAATATTTTTAAATTACTGATCACTGATTTAATAGGTTTTTATATGTATCTGCATGCATGTGGTAAATTTTTTTGGTAGTATAAAGTGTATTGTCAGCTGGTAAAAGACAGTATTGGATGTATTGGATGACTTTAAATTTGAAAAAAATTATGTACCTGTCTTTTTAAACATCAAAGGCCATCCATAATTTTTTTTTTAATCATTTCTATTTATTATTTATTTAAAGGTTTATGGAATACGATAGTGTCTGAGAGGTGGGCTGAGATTAACCCCTCAAGGAAAATAGTTCACATCTCACAGATTGATGGAGAGGACAACCACAGGCCAAATAAACTTACCAAGGACACAACAGGACCCATCAGACCATAACAAGGACTATGTTTTGTTTGTGGGCTATTTATACATGCCATTACTAGAGAGAGAAGTCTTTCACTTACTGAATCTTTGTCTGCTATGCACTGAATGCTTTAACTGCTATCATTACAAATGTTTACTCCTTCTCTAATGTATTATCAAATTGCCCCAATTTTCATAATAAAACCTTTGCCCCCATATAAATACTTTACTCGTGCAAATAACAAAATGTAGGAAGAATTAAATGGGGGTTTTTTTGGTTTGGTTTTTTTGGGTTTTGTTTTGTTTTGTTTTGTTATTTTAAAGAGATTATATACGCTGTGAAAGATCAAGGGAATAATATTTATTTTTTTAAAATGCTTCTGCAAACCTGGTTGCACCTGTTGAATCCAGAGTTTGTTGCATTCGCTTTGCAGAAACAAAACCTGTATTTAAAACTAACTTGGGGAGTGCTTCCTCACTGGTAGCTTAAATATCAGGTGCAGAAATTCTGCCACCACTGAAAGCATCCATCAGTCCTGTCCCTTGAGCTCTGATTCCTAGTAACGGGGCAGTCAAAGTCAGACTTTGGAACTACAGACAAGCTGGTCCAAAAAGAAGGGCTATAAAGACAGTGTTCAGATGGAAAGGCCAGCCTCAGAGGAAAGCAGTATTAATGATGTTTTGAAAGAGCAGAAAGGCTGTGAGTGAACACTGGCCAATCAGTCATATGGAAAGTAGCTGTATAGGATATACTCTCTGATGCATTAGTGGAGCAACTGAACAGTTGTTTTATTAAATGATATTATGAACTCTCTGATCATAATCGCAGCTGCTACTTGTATCCCAGTAGATTAATATGCTCTGTTTTTCCTACTGAGACACGTTTGGGACAATTGTAGGGGGACACACATGGGCGGGGACAAATTGCAGAGAGTAAATGTGCCAGGATTCCACATTTCAAACAATATGCTACCAAATATGATGAAATGGAAGAAATTTATTAATTTGGAAGTATGTTCCCTATTACAAGCAACTTATACAAGATGAAGCAGCTTTCTATCTATATTATGCAACAGATTAACTCAGTAATGGCTTTTAAAAAAAAAAAAAATCGTGTGGAATACCCACAAGTAAATGTCCACAGCTGGGTACCTTGATCTTATTTCTACATTCACATGAACACAAGGTACTACAGGTGCTTCCAGGAAAGTCCAGATTTTGGACAAAGAAAGAACTAGCCTAGTAAAAAAACCAGGAGGTCACAGCTGCCATTTGCACCTGCCAAGTCATACTCACATCTCATCATTTGGTAAAGAAATAGTCACATCCCAACACAGTTCTCCCATGCAAATCTCATTGTATTAGGTCCCTTATGTTTCACTAGCCATTACTGTATGCCCATATTTGTACATTCATATGTCTAGCTGCAGTAGACATGGATTCTGGATCATTATTAGTTTTGAAAGGGTTTTTAATTTTAGAAAATGTAGTAGCAAAAATGTTGTCAGACTCATATTCCAATTTAAATATTAGAATGATGTCTCATTGTCTTTCAGTATAAAAAAATTAGAAGAGATTATGATTTTTTTTTAAATGATGCTACTTTTATATGATATTGCAAAGAGAATAAGGCACTTTCCTTCAAACTGATTTCCAAAGCTATATCTGAGATCTATATCTGCTGTTTATGGATCACAACTAACTTTATAGTCATGTATAAACTGTACTTCTGAGTGCTGTAAGAGGTATCCCCTGTCTCACAATAAAAATATTATGGAACATTATATTTCCATATAGTAATGGCACTCTTATTTTACTAGTAGGAAAGGTATTGTACTAATTTAATTGACTAACATAAAAGTCTCACAAGCAAGATCAATATTTTATTTTCTCAACAGTTTTTGTCAATGAAGATTTAATTTCCCGTGCAGAGAAGGTGTTTGTGTAGCTCATGGATATAAGTGGGGTGTGGTCCTTTCTGTGGAGCCCAGAGGCTTTAACTTCTCCCCTGCTCCAGTCCCATGAGAGCCCCAACACCAAAACACAGCTCTAGATGTCAGTAAGTAGAGGATTTATTTGCAACCCTATAATAAACTTATCCCTTGATCCAAAATCATATAAACTCTGTATGTTTTAGTTTATGCCTGAACTAAAGATTTCTGACAGCTTAGCTATGTTTGTTGGGATGTGAAGATAAGAAAATATAAACAAAATGGAAATAAACAAACCTTAGTCTATTTCATAGGTGGACATCAGAAGACAGAGGCTTCTGTAGAAGGTAAATATTACCCTAATCTCTGTTGCAAATCTAGAAATTTTTTTTAATCTTTTTAAAAATTGAATGCAAAAATGCAGAAACACATGCAATATGATAATTTTTAAAGACAATAAAATTTAAATGCTGCAAATCTGCAATTATAATCCAGAACCTTGGCACAATGGGCAGATATGCAAGCTTTCCCTGAACCTTAAACCAAGTGCTACTTGAGAGAAATTTTCTGTTGATCTGGGTCAGCCACTGATGTTGTGTGGAAGTTATTGACAGTCTGGTGGCCAGAGCCAGGTTTCACAATGAACTTCACATTTGCTCAAAAAATTCAAACGTTGTGAATTAGAGACAGAACTTCACAAGTCTCTAATTAGACTATAATCTGTCCACAGAACAGATTTATTTACTGTTCTGTTAATCCTTACAGATTTCTCATCTAAAGGAAAAAAAATATCCTTTCCACCTGTACTTACAGCCCGCACCATAAGTGACACCACACAGGTTTTCCAGACTACTGCTGTCATAAGCAAGGAGAAATACCAAAATTCATCAAAGTGTTTTAAAAATAAAGTCGAAAATGTAAACACAGTCTCATTTCATAGTGAATGAAGAAAATAGTATTCTGAAACAAGTGAGGTCTGATGGAATTAGATGTGAAAACTACAGTTACTTTGGCCATTTCAGTGGATTGACTCCTCAGGAGAAGCACACTCCTACCTGTCAAAAAATGCTAATAATAAAAATTATTTTAATGATATACATAATTACTTCACACTTATCATGAATATCCAATGCTAATAAAGATGAATCCTGAATATAATATTAAAATAATGTTGCCATTTGCACCTCAACAGCATATTTGTTTATCATTCCTTTAATTTTGGAATATACTATGTAGCTTTGAATCTTCCTGATTTTCCTCCACTACAATGCACAAACTTATAGAGCATGTCCAGGGTAAATTCTCTTGAATGAAGCATTTGATTTATGCAGCTGCTAAGACATTCACTGGCTCACAAAACAATGACGATGTAAGTGTGCAGTTAACTGACACCCCTACCTAAAAATTCTGTCTTGCCATTTTTTTCCTTCATTTTTATCCTGACACATCACCTTCACGTTTGTTCAGGCCAGACAGAGGCATCTGTAAACTACCTTTGAATTAATATGCAGACAGATTCTCAACCTGGCTCTTAAAAACTCTTTATACCTATCCTCAAAGTTGTATTTTTGTATTCCTGGACTTGATAAATAGCATGTGTGGTGAGGTGGGAAAGGTGTTCATAATTTCCAGCTGAAGTATTGCCTGGTGAAGTGTCAGCTTGGGTTACATAACTCATATATAAACAGACTTTTTGTGGCTGGGAGGAGAATAATTGGTTCACCTCTTCTATTCCCTATCTCACACAGCTGCATTGGCCTCTTATTTCATTATTCAGAAAAGATTGTAATGACCACCACATTCTTTACAAAATAGCCTATATAACGTTACGAAAAATCTTGTAGATTAAAAAGAAGTCAGCATTTAAACCTTAAAAACTCACTAGGAAGATGCAAAGTGATTATTGGACAACTTTGTTCTTCCAAGGATGGTCAAATCTGGAAGGATATTCAAGGATACTACCATGGGACAAAGGTTAATGGGGAGCTGACTAGTAAAGAAACCCTATATGTTTTAGGCTCTGCTGTAATAATAAACCATTACAACTTCCCAAGGGATGAAGTCAAGGGGAGTGTCGTGACAGTAAGGATTTTTTTCTGGACTCTTTCCCATTTTCTCCTGGATGGAGAGTAAATTACTCCTCAATGATAAATAAGTATGTTGTTATTTTCTTTCTGCTTCTCATGTGGTCTTTTATAGGTGTATGACATTTTTCATTTCCCACAGAGTGTAAAATGAAGGAAATACCTAAATCCCCTGTCCTCTTACGAGATATATGAAAGCTAGATAGGAAATATGCAGAACATGTTCTGGAGATAAGCAACATTAAACACGACTGATGTTTGTCTAGAAGCAACAACAATACCAGTAACAGCACTGATGGCATGAGAAGGAACATGCCTGTGTAAAGTACACACATCTGCATCTACACAGACACGTTCCTATGGTACTCTGGGCCTCCTTTCTTCAAATGGGAACATTCTCCTTTCTTCTCCAGAAGCACAAAGGAGAATTATTTTTGTCATCTAATCATCCCTCTGTTGCAGGGAATGTACAAGTTTTGTGCAAGAATGCACGGAAAAATCACTAGGAGACAACTTCTTCAGGGTCTTTGTAAATACTACTGCTTACATCACCTGAATTTGAATCATAATAAATTTTCTTACACCCATATTAAGACTGGATAGAAAAATATCTCCTTCTGTTAACCTTCAGCTTAAAGCTTAATTCTCTCAAACATTTGAGAGAGCAAAATGAAATTGTACAAATGTCTATGGAATAGGAAATGTAAACAAGAGATGTCTCTGAGGCTGAGCAAATGTGTGGAAAACCCCAAAGTTTCTAGCATCATTTTCTTGTACTGAATAGCAGTGTAGTTTGTAATAGGAAATTATTTTCTCATTCAGATGTCCAATCAAAACTTATGTGAAGTCCCCCTATCCCAATTCCCCAACTGCATCACAGAGAGCAATATAATAAGGCCCCATTGACAAAAATATTCCTTGATTGCAAGGATTGTCGATATCCTGAAAATGAGTTTTCACAACACTAGAGGTGCACTTCAGCTCACTTTGCCAGGTGTTTGCATTGCAGTGATAATTTCCAGCACTGTGCTGGCTGCTGAATATGGCCCGAAATTGGAATCACACCCATAGGAGTATTCCAATTGCATAGGAAAACCGGGGCAAATAATAGAGCAGACTACCATCACAAAGAACAGAGCAGCACACCCTGGATCCAGGCTGCATCAGAGCAAGCATGCAGGAGTTATTTTTACAGTTTTATAGCAGCAGACATTTCCATATTGACACACAAGAAAGCTCAGGGAGAATCTTAGAATCAAGTCCCCTCTCTGGTTCAAATCTGTATTTTATGGGACTGTGGGATAAACACACACAGTGCCTCTTACCTTTTCACTGGGGTGTTTCCACAAGTGCTTCCCTCAATCCAAATCTATCTCTGTGAAGGAGTTCAATAGTGACTCTCCATCATCCTAAGCAACT
The DNA here is from genome assembly GCA_013396955.1 of Regulus satrapa. Lineage (NCBI taxonomy): Eukaryota > Metazoa > Chordata > Aves > Passeriformes > Regulidae > Regulus > Regulus satrapa. The sequence goes on from VWZN01000151.1 coordinate 132,836, forward strand.
GGTAAGTACTGGTCTACAGTTTGCTAAAGAAGGAAGATTTCCTCCATTCCTCACTGGAAGCACAGCCTTTCTCTGCTTTTCTTGCATATGCAAAAGAAGAAACAGGTCAGAGAGAGAGCCTCAGCTCATCATGGCATACAAGGACAGCAGTATCTGACCTCTCATAAAACTCTGAGGTTTACACAGGCATGTGTGGCTCTCCAGATGCTGTGCATGAAGCCATGGAAGGGTGACTGTTCACACTTGCACTGAGTGCATCCCAAAAGCGTCACATATGTGAAAATAGCTGCCACACACAGAAGCTACTATCAGTTCCTTTACTCTGGTCTTCTTTGGTATTCACTGCTGCAGCTGTCCACAGTTTTAAAAGGGTAATAAGAGAGAAGACATTGTCCTAAAGTTAGAGTGAAGAAAGGAAAATCCTACTTCTGTTATGGTGTGAAGACACCAATGAAATTGCTCCTATTTGCACCTACTTTAATGTGATCACTGTGTCAGAGTACCAGAGAAAAAAGTGCCACCTAAACAGAAACATGATCTTGATACCAATTTATTGACAGAATCTTGAATTTCCACTTTCTGCTGCCAATTATCCCTTAAATAATCAAAATAATTTCTACTTGATATGATCATAACTGTTTCAAGCAATGTTCCCTTTTCCAAAGTCAAGATGACTACAAACAAACTGATTTCAGGTGTCCTTCCTTCCAGTACCTGGTTTGAAGGACAGGAATCTTGATTTTTAGTATCTACCTTTAAAAGTTTCCAAAAAGTGGAAGCTCTCAAGTTCAGCAAACTGTTGACTAGTCACATTTGAAAATGTCAGCCTTTGTATGACAGGCAAACAATGAGCATCAGTTACAAGACATCTCTGAGATTCTTTTTAAAAGGAATTCATGATACTACAAAAAATGTTTTAGTTGATCATTACCTATTTTAAGGGAGTTGGGTCTTTTCACTGATTTAATATGATCACTCCAACTTTGGCAAAGAGTTATTCCCTAGGAAAGTAGTCTTGGGCTTATTTGTGTAGGCAGCACAAATCCAGACTGCTTCCCATTCCCTAAGGTACAGCTATACTGCTGGTATAGCTCCTCTGCACCAGCTGCAGCAGCACTAATCTCCAAACTGTCAGTGGAACGCAGATACCCCAGTGCTGTCCATCCCAAGAGCCCTGCAAGGAGAAGTTTGATCTGACTGGGTCTGCAGGTCACTCGCTCTGGGAGCCATATTCCATTGCATAATGAAACAGCACCGTATGTTTATGTACCAGACCTTCCTAAAAAAACCTGAGCATTTCCCTTAATCACTGGTATTTATCATTCATAAAGAAATGGAATAAATGTGAATAAGGAATATGTGATAAGAACAAAAGGTGTCTGTGCCCACTGACATTATCGGTAGAATCCTGCTGTCATTGCACTCCATTGGGACTGCAGGCCTGGCTTAATGCAGCCTGATTGCAGCTGTGTCTGCTTTGGTTTCCTGAAAGAACTTGCAAGTCTAGCATGGTAACTTGTCATCTGCAAGCCAGGAGTTTTATTCACAGTTTGCTAGAAGCCACATTAAATAGCAACATCAGTCTGGAGATCAGCTTCTGCAGCAATGTTCTTATCCTTAAGCCTGTGCAGATGGGTGATTCCCTGTGTGCTTGCTTTAATGGCTGTGCTGCTGAAGACACTAATATCCTAAGACATATCTCTCCGGGGGGCTCTTGATATGAGAGTAAAATGAAATTTGTGTCCAGTTTGCCAGGGCCTCACCAGTGCCCTAACAGCAGGATGCTGTATTAGAAAGACAGTCTTCACAGGTGCACCTTTCACAAAAAAAGACTGTCAGAAAAACCTGAAACACGGGCATAATTTTACCAAGTTCATAAATAGTAAATTCTCCAAACAACTAGAAATATTTATGCTTCCTATATTCTTGGAGTTCAGGAATCTGCGGCTTTGTTACCAGTTCCGCCTGTGAGGTTATTGAGAAATTAATTCTACTGTCAATGTGTATAGACAGAGCTTTGCTATAAAAATGCACCCAAACACTATGTATTTTGTCTTCCTTTCCTCCCTCCAAGCACTGTGCTAACAATATGACTCTTTACTATCAGAACAACTTGTGATTATGTAGTGATAAGCAATCCACACTCAATATGCCATCCTATTAAGCAGTGTTAAGTTATTACAGGTCGTATTGCTAAGCCTAAACAAGACCTGACAGAAAATCTCATTGAATCTGAAAAATAATCAAATTAAAACAAAGAACCTTTTTCCTTTCCTCCCCAAAACCTAGATTGAAGCACTTAGCTCAAAGATCCTGATCACCTTTGTGAGAGAAGCTTCCTGTGACCCGCGAGTTCCTCACAGAAAGGCTCTGCAATTCCCAGCATTGGATTAGCACCAGTGGCACAGATCCCTTTCCTTAGCTGACCCTGAAAGGAGTGGGGAACTAATGTAGAAATCCCTCTTCCAGACCCTTTGGCTTTTATGGTCTCATGAGAAAGCCTCCAATCCCTGGAGCACAGATGACACAGACAATTCCATTTCATTCCTGCTAAATATAGCACCTTCCCAATAATTTTTTTTTCCCAGCAGACAAAAACAACCTGCAGTGGCTTCTCTGCTTGCTACACATGTTTTACATCCCATAGACCAAATGACAGACTAAAATAGTGATGAAGACGCCAAAATGCCAGCTAGGCCACTCCTTGATTCACTGTTTACCCTAGAGAAAGAACTTCATCCAGTAGGGAGCATACCTAGTAATCAAGTTAAATGGCAGTATTAAAGTATTCTGTCTTCTGTCCTTGATATTCATCCCTTCAGTGACCTCCCCATAGCATTGGTTTAACTTATATGTGCAATTAGGCACCCTCAGAAGCAAAACCCAAAAAAACTACAGCTCATTCACATTCACGATTTTCTGTACCACACTGATTTAAACAGATAATTAAACATCAGCATTGGTGAAATTATTACATTACTCCTTTTCATTTGGTAAAAATTTCACTCATTTTAATTCAGTATAGCTTTTTGGTGCACAAAGGCTACTGAAACCATCATCTTATTCTGCTGTATTTGGTCTTCACTACAAAGTGAAGGAGTCCTAGTGATACATCCAGTAATGTGTCTTCATCTCACAAAGTGCTTTAAGCTCCTGGTGAATGATAAGAAACTAAGTAATCCAAATCAAGTCATCAGGATTAGGCAAATGCCTAAAGTTAAGCACAAATGTATTTTTCAAGATTGAGGCTCAGGGGAATGCAGCCTTGTAGTTTGCATGTTCAATATAAATCATAAAAACAAAAATCTAGATTTTTAAAATCCCTTTTGATATTTTGAAGTAAGTTGGTATCTTGGCTCACTGAAGTCAGAAGCATGCTGGATGTGGATGGGAGAGGATTTTCAGCCTAGTGGTGCACACAAGTCATTGGTTGCTCCAGAGAGCAGTAATGGAGTCCTATATCCTGGATATTTTTTCCCAGCAGATAAACAGTTGCCCTCGTGAGTACAATCAATATCATCAGTGAGGAGTCCCATTAAGCCTAACACCTTCATCCCAAAAGTAACCAACATAATTAAGCACCCTTAAATAACATCACACCTTCCTTCTTTCTAGTTTGGTCTGTAAAGGATATCTCCATGCCAGGAGATAAGTCTTCAGAAAATCCTACTCAACAACTTGTTCTCCATTAACAAAAATGGAAAGGAGCTCAGTAGATCTCATATTGCCCAGGGAAGATATATGATGTATTCTTAAAAAAAAAAAAAAAAAGAAACAACAAAAAACTCCCCAACCAAAACCAAACAAAAAAAACCCAACTCCCTGAACTTTAAAAGTTCAAGGCACTGACAAATATGCATTCCCTGTCCACATGTTTTTTTGCAGGGTCTGAGAGAAAAGCATGACATGCTTAGTATACCCCATGTTGTCTTGTGTCATCTTTACTCACTCCCTAACTGATTTCAGAGCCATTCCTTT